>JARRAA010012713.1:0-37515 GCA_030557295.1 Ecitodaemon sp. MM-2014 | reverse complement strand
TCCAAGTGCACCAGTCCGGTGTAGTCGTCGAACATCGTCTCGTAGTTGGCCTTCTTAGCAAAATGCCTCCTCTCGCGGTCCTTATTCTCGGTCTCCGCGCGTTCCTTGGCCTCCCTGAGCATGGTAGACAGGACGGGCTTCTCCCCCTCTAGGTATTTCAGCAACGCGCGTTTCTTCTTCAGTTGCGGATCGTTTTCTTGGAGGACTTCGTAGGTCTTCTTCCCGATGGTTTCCAGCGTGCCTAGACCTTTAGTGATGACTTTGGTCCCCGTCGTTTCCACTAATTTCGTGATTGTGGAGACGCCCGGGACGAAGTTCCCTAGTCCGAACGGAACGAAATTCTCCTCTGGGGATGCCCCGTCGTTGGAAACCTCTTCCCCGCTTTGGCGTCTTGACTCCTCTTCAGCTTTGTGTATCCTGGCCAACTCTTCAGGGTCCGGTACACCAATCCCACTCTCCAGGACTGTTGTTATCCCTTGGGAGACTGATGTGGTGATATTGGCAGCTGTAGAGAGGACTGATGAAATATTCCAGTTACCCCATCCACCCCAAGAAGATGATTCTTCTTTAGTTAGGGCATTTAGAGCGGACTTAGCGTCAGTGGCAATGGGAGTTTTACTTTGGGTGGTTTCCTCTGTCTCATCAAAACCCCAATTATCACCATCTTCCCATAGATCATCAGTTTTTGGCTGAGAGTCACTGGTAACATTGCTCCGTTTGGGCGTTTCTTGAGGTGTGTCCACCCCCCAACCATCTCCATCACCCCATAAGTCTTCCTCTGGCTCTTTTTCTTGGTTGTTTGGTACAGTGTCAAGGTTTCCCCAATCATCCTCATCACCCCAAAGGTTCTCATCAGTTTCTTTTGGGTTTGGTGGAGATGTAAAGGATACTTTTGATTTAGATGTTTCCTTGATTGTTGCTTTATCAGGCAGAGATTCTGATTTTCTGCCTGGTATATTTTCTTCTGGAGAGCATGGAGGGGTGGATTTGGTTTCAGCAAGTTGTTGGTCCATTTTACCCCAGTTATCTTCTCCTCCCCACAGGTCTTCAGAATCATTTAAATCACTTGTTTCAACTGCTGATTTATTGCAGCTGGTACTGTTAGTGGAAGTTATTGTCATTTCACAGTCAACTTGATCTAGAATCATTGTTTTCTTCTCTTTTGTTGCAGAAATTGCACATTTTTTTTCACACTCCTCCTCAATATCTAGTCTATTTGCTTCTTCTACTTGTATATTGTCTATGTCAGTAGACACATTGTTATTTTTAACAGTTTCTGCTTCTTTTGCATTCTGCTTATTTTTAGTGTCTATGTTATTGTTAGAAGTCTCACTATTTGTAAGGGCTATAGTTTTTGTTTTTTCACTACTTACAATATCCACCGCCTGCTTGTTATCAGTGTTCGTTTCTTTTGTAGTTACATCAGGAACAGGAATTTCTTTCTGTGCCTGCAACTCCTGCTTGGAGTCTTTTGGAATGGGCACGTCTTCCTCGGCATCGTCGCACTCGTAAAATTCATCGCTGTCTGAACTGGAATCCATCGTAAAATTGATTGGCTTGTTTCGTATTTGTGTTTAGGAATTTTATTCAAAGTCCCTCATGTACAACATGTTACAATTTCTTATGCTAGAATGTGTTGCTGACGATGACAACCATGACAACACATTGCGCCTCAGGTCCCTGACGTCAACTAGTCAGCTGGCGAAAAGTTACTAGTCGAGGCAAAATCACTACGTGTTATGGGTGTTATGTTTTAGGCAACCAAGTATACATGCCCATATGGTTGGTGTTACAGGACTGTATTTTGGAAATATTTTTTTTTTAATGAAACTTAGTTAATAAATAAAAAAAATCAATAATACTTATTATTACAAGTTAGTGGGTGGATCATGAACCAACTAATTCAGTAAAAGGAACTGGACACTTCAATTTTACTCCTACGAATCCGATCTTGTTGTTAAATAATTAACGTACAATTCTAAATTTACTGCCAACCTTGTTCATGCAATTTTCTCAACAGACCCATAGTAAAGAACACATGCCTCCCGCTAATCCGACCATACTCAACTAGTCACTCATTGTTAGTTTCATTAGTCTTAAGAATAGGATTCGCTACACGCTAGAAGAGATTCATAAACAATTTTTAGAATAACCTTTTAGTTTTTTAATTAGTTTTTTATCGTTGATAATATTGCGAACTTTCATATCGTAAAAAGCACATAATAATATGTAATCATTGGAAAACAAATAAAAACACGTGTAAAACCGGAATTAAAAGTGAAGAAATACATAAACTGAAAATAATTGCCGCTCGTCCGCGAGAGCAGTTAAGTAACAGGCGCTAATTAATCCGCGGAGCGCGCAGAACCGCAGGTATCAAAGCTAAATTTAACCTGACATGAGTACGGAAACACCCGACCGACAGTGTTTAAGTTTGCACTTAATTTCGACGGCGACTGGTTATGCAAATTAATGTAAAATAATGTAAGAATTCCGAAGCAAGACCGAAGATCGAGAGTGTCGTCTTCTTGGTCTCTTCCAAGCCCAAGCCCAAGCCCAAGCCCAGAGATATCTCAAAGAAAGTTGGGCAGCTGTGAATTAATTATTACGTGGCCCAAAACGACCGGTCCACAAATAAACGAACAGTAGGTGACATAATTTTTATAAATTTATTTTCGCTCGTCGATTGAAAAATGATGTTGTTCAGTGTCGAGCGCTTTGTGCGCGCAATTCGTTTCGGTTGTGCCTGGTCATAGGCGCGCGTATTAGCCGTTCATAATTCAGTGGGCACGCGATTAGCGACAAACGGCAAACACCTCGATTTCTAATGATCTCCCATAGATCCTAATTATTAACAATGACCTACATCCGCTCGGCGGACGACACGAAATCCTTCGCTTTTGAGCGACGAACGATGAATATTCACGCGGCGCGCGCGCCGCACGCGAAGCGCGGATTTGCGAAATTCGCCAACTTCATCTTTCCCATCGCCATCGCGAAGCGAGAAATTAATCGTCCCAATTCGATCGGCGTTGATAAATTACGCTTCGTAGGTGCATATAGGAAATTATAAATTACAGGCGGCGCGATCGTGAATGGCTTTTTGATCGCTCGAAAACGGAAATGTCTCGTACCTCAGCTGTCAGTTATTTTAATTAAGGTCGCAATGCAATTTTGTAAATTGTCGAACGGAGATGCATCGGAGCAGAAACTTAAATCGTGCGGAGCAGCTTCGCACTCATCAATTTCTGAAAAGACATAACTCACCAGGGATAACAAACAATTCTGACAATCGGGAAGTGTTGTGCCGAACTGGTAATTCACAGCCTGCTCCTAAATTCCATGTGGATTTACCTGCCTTCTGGAAAACGCGCAAACGCACGTCAAAGCTGCGAGCCCGTCCATGATGTCCATTTTGTAGATGTTGTCGCGTCGATGGTATTTTGGTGGGGAAGGTCAACTACTTATAATGCACATGGGACATGGCACAAGCCGATAGCCAATCCGCGCGACGTTCGCGTGTACACATGTTGTTTTCGCCGCGCGATCGCGGCGCACGTTTCAATTCAAATTACACGCGCGGATATATCGGCGGCTCATTTAATTCCTTGCTCGCTGCGGCGCGGCGCACCAGCGAAGCGCATCTCGACCCGTTCATCAATCGCGGACCGCGGCAGGGAAGAGCAAAACGAAAAAGTCGCCGCGACGCTTCGAAAATCGTGCGAGACGAGCGAAAGAACTCCTTTGTGACTAGACTTCTGCGCGCGCAGATAGCAATTGCAATTTAAAATCCAGCTACGAGCAGCCAGCGAGCGTTTCGGACAAGGTAACACTTTTTCTTCCCGCGCGTCTCGACGCTAATGTTGCTCGCGCACGCATTGTTTGTGTTGTGACAAGAAAACGGACGTAATTGCGTGATTAATGCGCCCGTCGGCATTGAAGATAAGGAGTTACTTAATTTGTCAACAAGCTCGTCGAATTGCAAGGTTAAATAGTTGTGTTTTTATCGCTTATAGATGTGGCAAAAAATGATCGGGATATGGCTGCTGATTACGCTCATGTCCGCCGCGGCCAATCAAATCTACTTCCCCGAGAACGACGGCGCCACGCGGAACCGGACGGCGCTCCTGGAGAAGAGCCGCAACACGGACGCGTACGAGTCCACCGTGGACGGGATTATCTCTCGAGGGGTGTCAAAGTTCACGCTGTCCTTGCAAAAATTCATGGCGAAGTCTCCCCACGGAGATAACACCGTGTTCGCGCCTATAAACATCGGAGGTATACCAAAAAAAACTATTTGCAAATTCACACCTTGTGCTGACCCTGTCCTCTCGCTTAATTTTAGGAGCTCTAGCCTTGATACTCCTCGCATCCAGCGGGAAGACCTTCGACGAGATCTCAAACATTCTAGGCCTTGCTTCGGGCGTGGACATCCAGTCGAACAGCGAACGAGTGCACATGCAAATCGGCCGGATCTTCAACAAACTCGATAGGCACTCGTCGTTCGATCCTGGCGAGGAAATCACCCTGGCGACGGCGGTTTTCGTCCAGGAAGACTTCCCGATCCGCAGCGTGTACAAACAAGCCGCCGAGCAGATATACCGGAGCGAGGTGTTGAACGTCGACTTCAAAAACGGCCCACGTGCGCAGAGCGCAATCAACGCCTGGGTGAACGATCGCACTCATGGTAAAATCAAGACAATGCTGGAAAGTCCTCCGCCTAGTCACACCAACGTGATCATCACGAGCGCCCTCTATTTCAAAGCGTCCTGGGAGAAGCCCTTCTCGCAGGGGAATACCAGAAAGCGACCGTTTTACGTCAATGGCCGCGACAAGGACTCCGACGTAATGGTTGACTTCATGACTAACGGGGGACTCTTTCCGTACTACAGAGACAGGACCTTGGACTGTGAAATAATGGGTTTTCCCTACAAAGAAAACAAGTCGACGCTGTATGTGATTATGCCACACCATTCCACCAAGGCTAAACTGATGGAATTACAGAATCGTTTAACCACAGATGATCTTGAGAGATTGGCGGATAGCACCAGATACACGCAGTCGCTTATCCTCTTCCCTAAAATGACACTGGAGAGCTCCATCGACCTGTCGAGTGCTTTGAAAGAGTTCGGAGCAAAGAGTCTCTTCGATCCTGCTCAAGCCAATCTCGCCCTGCTTTCTCCAGGAGTTGGTGGCGTCCACCAAGGACAAGGAAGACCCATGTCTAATCCGATGTCGGGCAGGAGGAATGGTTTTAACCATGGTGCTGGAATCCAAAATACACAGCAGTTCCAAAACGATGGATATCAGAACGATCATCCCTTTACCTCACATGTCGTGAGGAACCCCATAGAGGTGCAAACCATTAATAGCAACGACAACGACCAGCTGTTGATCTTCTCGAGATCGGGGGTGCCGATTAATTGCACGGAAATATTCGATCCGACGAGTAACATTACGAAGTGTCAGGAGATTGACGAAGCCACTCAGAAGGAGGTGATCTACAAGAAGTTCGGGGACAAAGTGGGTCGACGCATTAGTCGGAGCCTGTCGTTCGAGAACATTGACAAAGTTCGACAGCTCATAGGGACACGGGAAAATCCTGGTTTGTACGCCGATCAGGTCCTGCACAAAGTTTTCATGGAAATCACCGAATCGGGGACCGAGGCCGCCGCAGCCACCTCGGTCAGTCTGACCAGGACCGGGGACTTCACCGCGTTTAAGGTGGACCAACCGTTCCTTTTCTTCATCAGGAATCATGAAACAAGGCTGATTCTGTTTTGGGGAAGCGTGACGAGGCCCACGCCCAATTATAGAAGTTAACGTGTGATCAAATCAAAGGCTATATTTATGTATAGAATTATTCTAGAATAAGCGTGTAAGTTAATTTAGAATAGAGTAGAAAACGTAATAAATTTCTCACGACTCGATGCGAATGATAAATGGGGCACGAAAATGGGTAACGGGGATTCCACGCCGGATGAGTAATGGATTGCTGGGGGGTTTGATGATATTGTGAAATGTTGAGTGACGCATCTGGGAAGGAAGGAAATTTTTGATTTTGCGTAGTAGCACCAATTACGGACGGCGCAAACGTGCGGCGGCGAGTCGGCGTTCAGTTTGCGATTGGTTTTGGTGGAAGCAGCTGCTCGGCGCTCAGAGCGAACAAAGGCATTCCTTCGGTGTTCGCGTTCCGTGTTGGGGACGACCTCTACTCTCGGCGCGAACAAGTTTCAGGCAGCTCGTGCCGCCGCCGTGCGGACGCGACGCAAACGAAGGCGGACGCTTCGAGCGCCATCGCTTCGATAGCCACCAGCTCTTCGGTCGTTCGCGCCGTGTGCTACGCAGTTGCGTGAGACGACACACTTCGCGCACGCCGTCGTCGCTGCGTGGTCGCCAGCTCGGTTGCGCGTCTCCGGAAAAACAATGTGAAACGCATCGACCGCGCGCAATAAACAATGGCCGGCCCCAAGCAACTGGACAGGAGCGCGTTTCCGGTGCGCAGCGTGAGCGACGTCATCGAGCTGTTTCGGCGGCAGCTGGAGCACGGCGGCGGGGAGCCCGACCTGGCGCTGCTCTCGATCGTCGCCGGCGCCGTGGAGAACTCGCTCACCTGCCGGACGCACGCCGCCGGCGCCGACCCGCCGGAGCAGCAGGCGCACCTGCCGGTCCTCGAGCACGCGGACATCCAACTGCTCTACGACAAGTTCCACGCAGTGGTGCGCACCGCCGGCCCCGAGCAGGGCAACAACAACGGCGCGCGCAAGTTCGCCACCAGAGAGTTGGTGAAGAAGGTCTCGGATGTCATTTGGAACTCGCTGACGCGCAGTTACTACAAGGACCGCGCGCATTTGCAAAGCCTTTACAGCTACCTCACGGGCAACAAGTTAGACTGCTTTGGTGTGGCGTTCGCGGTGGTAGCGGGGTGCCAAGCGTTGGGATACAACGACGTGCATCTAGCGCTGAGCGAGGACCATGCCTGGGTGGTGTTCGGCGAGAAGGGGAACGAAACAGCTGAGGTCACGTGGCACGGGAAAGGGAACGAAGACAAGCGGGGGCAGGAAATTGGCAAGGGGGTGTCTGCAAGGTCTTGGTTGTACGTTAATAACAAGCCGGTCATCTGCACAAGATCAATGGAAGTGGCCGCGTTGGTCAGCGCAATCAATCCGTCATTAAATGCAACGCACGATGCATACGAAGTGGCATTATTGCAACAGGAGCTCCTGTGGTTGCTCTATGACCTAGGTCACCTTAGCAAATATCCAATGGCAATTGGAAATCTGGGCGATTTAGAAGAGATCTCGCCAACCACTGGGAGGTAATATTTTAAACAAAACCGAAATATTTTATGCAAAAGATCATTTTTTAGGGTATTGTGCAATGCCCTGTTTCAAGAGGCTATATTAGCGGCGCGAACTTATTACAACAACCAACATGTCTACCCCTACACTTATCAAGGTGGATACTTCTATCGCAACAAAATGTACAAAGAGGCATTTGAAAGTTGGGCAAATGCCAGTGATGTGATTAGAATGTAAGTATGAGCATAGAAAAATACCCTCCAAAGTTCCTCTAACTTTCGACGGTATTTGCAGGTACAATTACTCTCGAGACGATGAAGAGATTTACAAAGAATTTCTCGAGATCGCCAACGAGTTGATACCTCATATCATGAAGGTTGAAAGCTCCGGTTTCAGCGCAAATACCATCCTAAAACAGCCGAGATGTTTCGCGAATCTTCTCCGGTTTTACGATGGTATCTGCCAGTGGGAGGAAGGCTCCGCGACCCCCGTGCTTCATATCGGATGGGCGAAACCTCTGGTTAACACCATATCCAAGTTTGACGCGGGGGTGCGTGCTCAGGTAAACATTGTCTGTGAAGACTCCTCGGATTCGGAGAGCAAAGAGGAGAAAAGTACGAATGGCA
Organism: Ecitodaemon sp. MM-2014; assembly: GCA_030557295.1. Taxonomy (NCBI): domain Eukaryota; kingdom Metazoa; phylum Arthropoda; class Insecta; order Coleoptera; family Staphylinidae; genus Ecitodaemon; species Ecitodaemon sp. MM-2014. The sequence continues at coordinate 29,588 of JARRAA010012713.1, read as the reverse complement.
ATTCGAACGAGAACTGCACGAACAACAATAACTATTCCTCACAGGAACCCTCCTCAGATCCCCCTAAAGACGAGAACAAGGACCCATCCGAAAATCTTCATCCTAGCATCGAAGCGTTGACGGCAGGCTGCTCCGAAAAGATCCTCAATCCCGAGTACCTCCTGCAAGGGGGCGGCAATCCGTTCGTTGCCTCCTCTGCGGAAGAGAAGGAGAAGTCCAACGGTGCGGGGACCTCCCACACCGAAAACGCTCCCGAAGTCAAGTCCAAACGGGAAGACCTGACCGCCCAAGATGACTTGATAGAGTGCGAGACGGCGCGACCGACAATCATCCTACACAGTCAAAAAATGAAAGAATTGAAGGACCTTCTCCTGGCGGAGAAGCTGAATACGCACGCGATTTCTCTGCACCTGACCGCGCAGAGCCAGGTGCAGGTCGGTAAGAAGGGCAGGGAAACTGACGGACACAACGTGAGACCCAAGCGAACGCGCAGGGAGTAAACGAGATGACAAAAACGGTGTGAACGTAGGAGAGCAAATTGGAATTTTATGGTGCAAAATGAACGCTTGATAGGGTTAAGGACAAAATATCGATAAGTAACACGTACTTATTGGATGCAGCATGACAGACGAAGATGACGAGAGTATGACATATGACGATATGACAAGCAGGACGCCGCAGACAGAAAAGTATTGATTCCTTCCATTGCTTTAGTCCTGAATTGATTTTATTTCGCCAGATTAATTGCCATTTAACAAATCAGGTCTTAGTTAGGACATAGCACGCGCTAAGCTAGAGCTACCAGTATTAGACAATAGAAATTTCAGCGATATTTGCCGACACCAGTGATTGATATAATTTATTGCTAGTTATACGACTCGAAACATTCCTCTGATTTTTTTTCTATTTTTTACTCGCTAGTGATTTGCGCTCGTTTTTATTCAGCGAACTCATGATGAGATCATGCGTTATTGTTGTGCATGTTATGCAAATATTTATTGTATATTTTTACGATTAGGCTTCGGAAACGCTTCTTCTTCATCGCAACCGCAAGAATCTCGCGTAGAGACGGAGAGAGCACCTTCGTTAACCGATTTGAGCTTATTACCCAACTAGAGCGTAGGCGTTAGGACTTAGCATTTAAGTACGAAGTCGAGGACGAAGACGATGACAAATTTACGGCTATTGATTGTTGACACGAGGATAACACGAAGAAAAAACAATGGGAAAAGTGTGTGCGCTATTCGTTTCTACTAAAGCATATTTTTGTACAAATTTTTGGACGACGTGTATCAAATGAATAGCTAAACGAAATTATCTCTAAATTCACCGGAAACAAAAAAACACCACAGCAGTCACTAAAGCACACGCGAAACATGTGAAGATATCCTGGGCCAAAGTGATTTATACGTTCGATGACAAAGGACAAGAAAAAAGTGCAAACTGATTACAAATTCGTGTTGTTTTTATCTACTAACAGTCTGTAATCTAGACTAACATTAACCGATAGCAGCTGCTAGAGCAACATTTGCGCAACAGGGTTGTTTCCAGCTCGAATCTCTCAAAGAAACTGTGTACTACACCTTATCCTAACTTCTGTAGCAATATATCAAAATATTTATATAGAATCTAAATCTAAAGCATATAACGTTAACGTAAAGATGACGGATGGTACAATACGTAAGAGAATCCTTTATTGAACAGAGAATAGCACGATATAAATAATTACTGTTAAGGGTACGAGTATTTATCGTAATTTAACTGTTAGCGAGCACGCCATGTGTCAGTTTCTAAAACTTTCCAATGATTTCTCGACTTTCGCCGTTTCCGCTTTATCTCACTAGCAAATTTGATAATTGGCGATTATGATAAATGATAAAGTAATAACCTAGCGGTACTCGGTGTTCCCGTATTATATTCGAATATAATATATCTCGATTGATGAGAAATGACGAAGCAACAAAGCAACCAAACAATCAAGACTGGTAATGATATTAAGAACCGCCGGCACTTTCGAAACAAAAAGGGGCGTGCAAAATATAATTTTATAGACGCATTTATTCAAGCATTTCTAATCGTAAACGTAAGGAATCGAGTCGTTACCGTCATTCAATAAAACTAGGCAATACCGACCAACAGAAAGTCCAAAATTATGTCGAAATTTCAACATAGCAATCGCCAAAACGAAACGTTTCTCCGTGTTGATTTCGTTTCGTCTCTCGTTCTTCGTCGATGTGTACGTTTATAGGATAGTCTGTGATGATAAAAAAAAGGGTGTCTAATATCTTTAATTATATTTTTCTAACGTGCAACTCACTGCTTCCCGTCTTACTTTGTCGCAATTTCGAAAACGGGTTTATAAAAAGTGATCATCAATATTGTTCGTTGTTCATGTTAACGTACACTTTTTTGCAGCACACCGACACGCATTAATCTCTCGCACGATATAGACGTAATTACGGGTGAGCTGTGCAAATGACTAGGATACAAAGTTTTATTGTAAATTTTTATGTAAATCTCGTTATTGTTCTGTAAATTTTATTCGCCAACACGTTTCAACCGAATCTACTTGTTTTGCAGGTGAATTATCGCGCGATTCGATCGAGAAACTTAATAATTAGAACGTTTATTGATTCATTAACGTAAGTCTAGGCGAAGAATACATTGTACTTACCGACTAGCATCAATATTGATAATAAGAATGAAGAAAATGTATACCGAATGTATTTTGACATGCAAAAAGTTTGCATCCTGATGAATAAATCGATCTTCTAATCAATGCCTGGACTGTGCGTGATTACCAGCGGGTGAGTAGTGTGAGTAAAACGAACGGGTTGAAATTATTCCAAACGTTTATAAGCAAATACAATATAGCAGTCTATAAAAAATCAGCAACAGTAATTTTTACATTCGACGTATCGATTTGTTTTCGTGGTTCACAACCAAATGCAACTTGGTAAAGCAATCAAACAGTCAAAAGTATGAGAAACAAAGTTAGACACATTGGGGGTGCACAGATAAAGCTTCTTTCATGTTCAATGTCACATATAATCACATCCGGAAAGTGTTAACATATGCGAGTCGTTATATAAAGGACAAAGATGATTAACTCTTTTAACTTAACGTACAATATCGTTTAACACCATCATAATATATTTAATTTGTTTTCATTTTGTTGTGTGTTTTCATTGAACTATGCTTTTAGTTTTAGTTAATATCTTGGTCTTAACATTACACTTGATAATCATTATATTTTTTAGCGCTTTAGAGTATGCTTAGAGTAATAAACTTTTTGTGTGACAAACGATTTGTATCGGAGGTGTTTTTGATTCGTTCGAATATTGCACGTGGAAAACGCACTTGCTGCTGCGGGGCGCAAGAATGTAAAGGAGAGACAGACATCGAATCTCGCTAAAAGCTAAACTTTGTTTTCGACCAAACTTACGAAAATACGACGCTCTCAGCGGCGAAACAAAGTCTCACTCGACACGTAGTATTAAAATAGTAAACTTTCGACCCCTCCGTCAATCATAATCGTCTGCGGTGTAAAACAAGCCGAATAAGTGCTCTTAATCTGTATCGTTATCACCACATCGCAATCATTCACACCAGAGTTACGCATGTCACTTAACTTTATCGTTATCATAATCTGTTATCAGTTACATAGTTAAATATCCTACCGACTATCATTTTTGCGACCGGAATGGCTTTCGCGCGAGGATTGGCGAAACGCAGGTGTTAGTTACGTGTCTTACCTCGTCCGCATCGGTCTCGGGTACGAATCGATTCGCCACAAACACAAAAGCACAAACGCGATTGTAACTTATTTCTGTGTATTTAGTACAATAATATAATCTTGCAATACATAAATTAAAACATAAATTAGAGTAAGAAATCTCAACGTGGCTGGGAAAATCCTTCGGCGACGAGCTGTCAATGCGTCGTCCGCCGCGGCGTCCTAACGTTTATGTATTACAAATTGATTTTTATATATAAAAAGAGTAAATGACGAACATAAATTCTCATAGATTTCTCGCACACTCGCCGAGAATCGTCAAGTGAACGTTTTCCAAACAAATTTCGCAGTGTCTCATCGAACAATAAGCATTATGATCCTCAGGCGAAGTTAAAATATAGTCTCCTATGTACAAAAATTAATTAACAAAACATTTCATCAATATGTATATAGAGAAGAGTTAATATGTAGATAGATGGTGTTTACTTGTTTTACTTTTTTACTTTCTTTCTGTTTTAGCCAAGTTTTCGTAGATTAGAATGGAATTAAAAGAGATATTTGTGGGATGCCTCTCGATTTCTTTTTTTCTTTGTTACTATCGGTTTGTCTGTCTGTCTGTTCTGGCATCCGATGATGTACGATGTCGATTGCTTCTTCGTTTGTGTCGATCTTCGGTTGGATTTACTCCTTCTTCTCTTCGGACTTTTTGCCGATCGGGACGGCCGCCTTCACTCTAAACGCGCAGACAAACGGAATTTAATATTTTGCAATTTAGTGGGTCCCGCTATGATCTTACTTTGACGTGATATCGGCCAATTTGGATTTCACGATGTCAAGGTTGGCATCGATCTGTGTCTTATTCGTTTCGTAGACTTTCGGGAGAGAGAACAGGGCGATCCATGCTAGAAAAGCAATCAGATTACGGTTTCCGGCCTCTAAATTGTCCGTCGATCGACCTACCGAGAATGATAAGGGTGATGCCGTTGAACCATGCGCCCAAGTAAGTGCAGCACCACAGAAGAACGGCGAACTTGATCGAATCGACCAAATCCTCGACCAAGAACAGACGACGCAACTCCACGAGGGCGGCGTTCATGTGGGCTACGGCGATCTTCGTCACCTCCTCGACCTTTGCTTGCGGAATCACAACGTCCAATTCCAAGTATTCCCTAAAAACAAAGCCCCGATCAATAACTGGCGTCCCGGGCGTCCATTGCCGCGAGACTCACTTGAAGGGATGTCCATCGCCGGTCTTCTGAACAGCCTGCACGATGTTCTTGTAGATGCGGAAGGAAATAGTAGCGAGGAGGCCGAGCAGCGAGACGTACGCGACGACGCTGATCAGCGAGAAGAACTTGAGACTGAGGAGGATGACCAAGACGGCGCCGAAGACTGGGCCGGACTTTTTGGGGTCCCTCCAGTAGATGAGGCTTTCCACTGCAATGAAACAAAGGGAAAACTTTTATTAACACAAACTCGCACACTCTCGGCTGATAAAAGATTAAATTATTCACGCACTGTGCAGGAAAATCAGACACAAAGAGCAGACGAAAAGATAATAATAGAAAGCGTCGCTCATTGTGCCAAAACGCACCAGGCAGAGGCCGGAAAGCGACTGCCCGAAATGAAAACGCTCGCGCGCCGGGCGAAGCACACGAAGCAAAACCGAACAGAAACAAGTGGAGGCGGACGAGGAATATTTAAAAAAGGCAGTGATTCACCGCCATCGATGGCATCACGGCAGCGGCGACGACTGAAGGTCAAAGTCAGCCGAAATTGTTTATAACAGCCTAGAGGTTGAAATGCGGTTTACACAACATTTAGCTTTTCAGCAAGATGCCAGAATTGAACGGGCGCAGACTGCGCGTGAAAATTTCAACGTTCGCGTGGGCAACAATCGCAGTAAACAATTTCCGCTGGATATCCACTCCGGCGATATATTACGCCGCTAGAATTTACACCTGAATATTAATTACGCGCACAACCGCGGCGCGCGAAGTGTTGTGCTTCACGGTTTGAATTACGCCGCTCCATCTCGATGCACATTGCTGGTCAGCAGTGTCATTTCGCGCGCTTCCCGCACAGAAGGAGGACGTCGACGTGAAGACTCAATTTGCTATAGAAAAATTGAAAGAGGCTACGCAACTACCAAATAGCGTCGGACGCAAAGCGGACGTGTAATCTCATAACGTGCAATCGTAAACAAGTTTATCGCTGATCGCGGTCGAATTATCGAATGCTGCCTTGCACTTTGCTGATTACCCATGCGTCTCAGATACTAGATACAAGATTTTTTAATTTTATGATTTTAAACTGCCAACGGTGCAATATCCTAGACATACGTAATATGCCAGGATCCTGGTCGCCAGCGCTTTGTTTCCAGGACAAAGAAAACAATCCACTCTTTGTGGTGGATGTGGACGTGAAACGTGTGTGCAATGAATTGATTTTTTCCATGGTAATGGCTGCCGCCATGAGGGGAAAGGTATTGGCGCCACACGCGCTTGCATTTTTAATGTAAGGGATAATTTCCCGCGTGCGGAGTTCCGAGCTAAAGACCTCGATCGCACGTGGGGGAGTTGTCCCTGGTCAGCGTAGAAAATTATATAATATTCACCCCTTTGAAAACGTCGCGACAGTTTAAAGCAATTCGCACAAACACTGTGCTGAATATTTTAAAAGATAATTAGTGGCGACTGCCCCGGTTTAAGAGAGTGGGAAATTTTTTGGAACAAATGCTAATTGTGTGTGTGAAAGGCTTTTAGCTCGCTGCTTATGGAATCGAATTTTTGAATTAATTAAAGTTAAACTAGCGCGTTTCAAACTGGTTCAGTGAACTCCTACTTTCTTTAGCCAAAAACTCGTTGGGACCCGCGCTCGAACCGGTAACGATTCATGCGACTCGATGAGAATCGTCCTAGACCTAGAGGTGTGCAACAAACTTCTAAAAGCATTGTGTATTTAGGTTACGTACCACGTTATCAAAAGTTTTTTGAACGCGTTACTGATTACGATACAAATGCCGGGCAACGCTTAACTATTTGAACTATATTTGCCCAACTGTAAATTATACACGTGTACCATGCGCGCATATCACTTGTTATCTGAAAATTCCTATTTGAATCAGCGTGGTTCAAGTGGGCACTGGAAACCATATGTTGAACACGTTTCCACGCTGCACAATAAAACCGGATTGAGTCTTAAGTCACTTACGTCGACCTTATTTAAGAACGAAACAAAGGGTTTCCTCTCAAAATAAAGCGACCTCTCATGAATCTGCACGCCTAGGGTGTTTTTTAATGATTTTAGGGAAGAGTTTATCTCACCAGGTCCCCTTTCGGGCAGCGGCTCGGCTTGGTATCTCTGATTCTTGGCACGCACCATGTCGACGAATTTACAATATGTTCTCGAGCGCGAGTACGGTCGGAGGAAACGTGGTCGCTCACTGCAGAAGCAACAACGGCACTACTAGACAGGTCTTCCTTCGTCTGCGCGAAGACTGCGAAGGATGCCAGGTAAGCAGCGTCCGCGGACTCGAACCCAAAAAGAAAGAGCGCTCGCAACGCACACGTCGTGCTGGCGGTCGCGGTCGGAGCGAAAAGAACGCCAACTTCGCGGTCGTGGTCGTCGACGTGTGCGCGCACGCATCAGATAAAAGCGTCAGCGAAATGGCGCAATGTTACCAACGTGGTAGACGTGGTGATAAAGCGCTGCGCCCGCCGCCGCGCACGGCGACGTTCAATTTTCGCGCGGATTTCGTGAGCATATTGTATGTGCCGACGTGTTACCATGACTTAAGTCTAGTTGGGCTACAGCGGGAAGATAGTAGGAGGCGTGCAACGAGAACGTAGAAACCGGTGCGCACGTCGACGTCGACTCGAACAGCGCTAAACACCATTGAACTCACAATCAGTGAATATTTCGCGAAAGCAATTTATAAATTACTCCGCGGGCAATTAATTCTTCCTCGCGCATAGCCAAAAATATGGGTACACTCAATTTCATGCTAATTAAATTACGCGCCGCGAAATTGCCACGGTGCAAATCCTCACAAGAGTGGTAACATAATTAGCACCGCATTTCCAGGTCTATTATTGATTCCTCGCGCCTTGTGACGCGCGCACGGCACGAAGAAACGCAAAATCGGAAAAACGTGAAGCTCCACAACTCCCTGTAGGCCCGCTAGACGTTAGAATCAACGCCTGGTTATAAATAAACCTTGGAGGAATCGCGGCGAAACGATGCGCTCTCGATTTTATTACCTAACAATTTCATGAGTCTCGAACCAGGAGAACTTAACGTGAAGCCAACAGATGTAACGATTTCATAACATTTTTGTCTATCCTTATGACTTAGAACCAGGAACGATGTGCCAACATAATGTTAAAAGCAACTGTAAGAATGCAATGTTCCAAGATCTAAAGTTAATTGTATTCGATCGTATCAGAGCGAAATGCCACGGTATTTTTGTATATAGGAAAGTCCAATAGTCCAATCGAAGGGTCCCTTGAGTCAAGGTTGCGACTTGGGACTTACGAGTCCCTTACGGACATCGCCTGTCGCCGATTAGGTTGATTTGGCCTCGATCCAAAACTATTGCTAACACAATGAAAGCGTGAATCTAAAACTGATTGATATCGATGTGTATTGTATCTATATTGGGCCTAAGCTCTCTGAGGACGAGAAACATATGGAGCTAAGTGGTTTATCGTTTGCTGCCATTAATTACTTATGAATAAAGTGCAGATTTATGCCAGGACCGGAGACATAATTAGAGAAAATGAAAACGCGCGGAATATGACCAACAATTTTACATAACGATCAAAAATAGATCGTGCCTATACGCTACACACAAAACGCTCAAGATTTAACTGGAAGCTTACTGTCTGCCTATGGTCTTAGCGTGAATCCGTGATGCACCCCTGAAATTGCGTCTTAATCCCTTAAAAGCGCCGCGGACAAACCCACGCAAGACACTCGGCTAGTTTTTAGATAACAACGTTCTAGCAACGATTCTCAACGCGTTCAACCGCATAGGCATACTGAAATGAGCAACGGCTCCATGCCGCCAATCGAAATCGGCGCGGCCAAAAATAGTACCCGATCCTGGACCATTACCGCCCGCTGGAAGCGCGCGGTATCCCGAGTCATCACGCTGGGACCTGTGGAGAGGGTCCGGCATTCGACCTCCGCGAATTCGGCAGGCGCGCGAGGGGAAATTGCCTATCAATCGCACACCAAAGCAACAGCACGCTGGATATGATTGGACTTACGCTGATCCCGTCGAATATCGAAGAGGCTCATCGCGCCTGGCGTTTGTGTCGCTTGCGCTGCTCTCGTGCACCAGGTCTCGAGTTATCGAGTTAGCGTCTCGGTCGGACGTCGACGGCGGCGAGTTTCGAATGCCGCGCGATCCCAGAAAAACTAGCGTGAATCTCCGACGGAATCTTCACTATCTGCCTGCCTGGGAAAGCGCGCTTGGCAGCGGATCAAGGCGCAAGCTGCTAAATTTGAAAAACGCACACAAACGTCGCGACCGTGTCACAACCGGGACCACTAGACCACGATTTGAATAACCTCACTTGATGGCTACCGCAATAGTTTCACTTTCGAAGAATTCCGCGAGCTAGATTTTGACAAACTGCGTCGCGCGCACGCCAACGAACAATACCAGAGCAAACGGAGTGGCGAGAGCAGAGCGACGACCCTTCGCGTTCCTTCGACCGACAATAAATACACCCTTAGCGGAGCGCTGCGCGTACGCTACCCCGACTACCCCTTGCGCGAGGATGTTTCAAGGAGACGCGCGAATGGCGCATGCTTCGTGCAGCCAACGCGGGCGATCAATACGTTTCAATGTTTTGTTGTTGTCGTTCCTCCGCTGCATGGGCTTCTTTCAATTTTATCATCGCACACTCAGTGCCTACTTGCAACCGGATGATTAAATATTAATCTCGGGAACACAACGGCACCGGCAATAACTAAAACATACAGCCGGAGATGGCCGTAGAAGACGAGCATGACGCGATCCTGCCGCGTCGCCACAGCAGGACGCGATGTAGGCAACCCAAACGACTCCTGCCGAGCGAAGTTTCAAAGCGGAGCATCTCGCGAAACAAATAAAACACGCGCGTCCGCCTCGCTGCGCAATAAATAGACTTCGCTTAGCTGCGCCATGCAACTCTTGTACAAAATAGAAACCCATCCGTTGATCAGATTAAAACTAGTCTCGACATTCAACGACGCGCTCAACTTTAATTATAGTCCGATGATCTGAGCGCAGCAACTCAAAAATCACCATAAGAGCAGCACGTACCTCTTGGATTTAGCCGTTCGGGGTTGAACCACGCATCTGGAAAAGACAAAGCAGGCACACATCAGTCACAGGCAGTCATTGCGTGTCAATGAACTATGGACTGCATGGCACACTGATAACAATGATCCAGCACGCATTCGTTCTTCTACGGAAAATTTCGCCGGCGCCTGACTAAATGCTTTAACTCGCTAATGTTTTAGACGTAGATACAACACCAGCTTGACAATGACATTCGACGTCCTCGAAATGTTTAACTAAGGACACCGCAAATACTTCGATAGCGAATGCGCTGCTCGAATCGAAACTGCGGCGCAAATAAAATTCGCTATCGCGAAGCAGCATGTTGTAAAAACATACATTCGGGGACGGCATTTAAATGAACACGAACAATTTGCAAGAAATCACGCATGTCAAGTGGTCTGAATGGCATGGAATTTCAGTCGATTATGTCACTTTAATTGGTGTGCAATTACAACATGAAAAGGAACACGTGTGACCTCTCGTCACTAAGCCAGTTATATAAGCTAGCCTGGAAGATAATTGTAAGTTCAGGTTTTAAAGGGCTTGCACCGATACGAACACTTTATCTCCACCGAATCTACTTATCTCTCACTGGACTTTGACCAACCGAAAATGAAAAGTGGAACGCTGTCAGCGTGTATTGAGGAGGGCATAAAGAAATAATATTGGATAACACAACATAATAACCGACGGTCGTGCTAGTAACATTGGGTAACATTCGTAACACGATGTCAAGTGTCGGATACCAAGGTAGCACAAAACAGCAAGTTATTTAATACGCGGTTAATGTGGATATGAATGATGAAGATATTATCTAACGTACTTGGTCTAAACAACATGCAGAGCAGGCTAGCCCTGCCGTCCTCCTTGCAAGCGCTACCGCCCTTCATTTCGTTCACCCGGTCGGTGGCGTTATTGACGATGTCATCCACCTGTTCCTTGATATTTTCAATGTCGGCCATGATTTCGTCGTAGTGTAAGAATGTCTCTCCTAGCGTTGATGCGGCAGGATTGCAGAGGTGCGTTTCACTGGTAACCCGGTTTTCGGCCGTCAACTGGCGGTGTCACTTCGCAGCCCCTTGGTTGCGCGCGTCGCCGATCGTGACTGAATGTCGGTCGGCGGTGGCGCCAGCGGACAGGCAAGAGGAACGCACCGGCAGCAGGGTCACATGCACGCACTCGCCGAGTGGGCCTTGGTTGTCGGCAGGCGCAGGTTGGCTGCCGGCGATAGCGCGAATGCGAATCGGAACGGAGCGACGATAGCGCGCACCAACACAACGACAAGATGAAAGGTACACACACGTACAAAAGCGGAGCGCAGTCTACTCTGGGCAAGCGTGGCTCTATCGACCGGTGCCGGCTGGAATACGACTCTGGACTGGCTCCTCTTGTTCCGCGTCCGACGGCGAAAACGACAGCAACTACCACAGGCTCACACGGACATGCTAATTGTCGTGCGCCACAGCAACCAGTACGCACACGACCGAAAAGAGATACTCGTGGACGCCGAGGATGCAATTTAGTGTCCGCAGTAGGGGCCCCCGTTCGCGTCGACTTTGTACCTACATTACATGCTGGTAGTCGCGGCACCAGCGAGATTCGGTGTCATTAGCGATCGAGAGGCCGCCCAAGGACTTTGTTACCCAGGGTCCAGGTCAACAATCAAAATCCGAGCGTCACGAGACGCCTTGCGATTATTGCGAGAATAAGACACTAATTACCCAGCGCACACAGAATATGTATGCTAATCGGTTCAATAAACCCAGTAATTCATTTCGTCAATAGCAGCGAAATATTTGCAAGTCATAATAGCCGATAAGAAACATAAATCCGCCTTATTATGCATTGTTAAACAAGTTTAAATAAATGTAGTACACGGTGAGAACGTGGTCTCTCTGCGCGGAATTGGTAGCATGGCGGCTCAATGGTCTAGGGGTATGATTCTCGCTTTGGGTGCGAGAGGTCCCGGGTTCAAATCCCGGTTGAGCCCGACCTTTTTTTCACTTTCCTTCTCTTTCCACCGTGACCTGAATCAGCAGAATCTATGTTTTCAACACAACTTTTTCAAATGGGCCAATCAATCTTTGTTTATAAATTACTTCCACGAACACATCGTAAAGCTATAAATAGCCCCGCTTTGATGATCGCACACCTCGACGTGCTAAGCCTGTTTAAACATTCCCAGTACCGTTTTATAATTCTTATTAATTTCATGTTTCATGCCGCCATTATCATGACTGTATTTTGGCTTATTCACGCTTCGATAAGCAACATAATTCGGCTTTTGGTGTATGCAGGAGATGACGTGTTAGAAAGGAATTATTTCCTCGCCGCGCGGGGAAAACCGGGACATGCGATACACCCATCAGGGAAGTGGCGCAACGCAAAATTTTTGCATGTTTTAAAGGTTTCCATGACGCCCGGATAAAATGCAATCCAAGACGGAACGTTTCTTTGTACTGTTTGGTCGTCGTTTCGTCGCGTTGAGCGGCCACACTTGTTTTGTTTTATCGCGTTTTGACCGACGATGCGGTTTCCTTTTCGTATTAGATTCCCAAGCGTAGTGTTAGTATATCGTGAGCATGAACAGTTACGTTCAATGTACTACAGTCATTATGCTGAGTCTCGAGTTCTTCAGTTCGAGAGAATGATGTGGCCGTGATGGCCGGTGAGTAACGAAGCAGTGAATAGTAGAAGAATGACTCGTGTGAATGCCATTTACACTGCGCTAATCGTGTTAATGCGCGTAGCCGCAACTGGTAGGAAGCTAGTGCCTGCGTGCCGGATCAATAGCGTGTTGCGAAGGTGCAAAAACATGAAACGTTGTTGACTCACCTAGTCCCATCTTGCAAAACATTGCCTCGGCTTCGATGAGATTCTTTTTCGGCTTTTCGACTTGCACCGGTGCCGGCGCGGCTTCTTTGACGATCTCCTCGATCAGCTCGCGAGGCTTCTCTTCCACGGGAGTTCTGACCTTTGGCGTGTCGATCTTGGGTTCCTCTTTGGGAACCTCCGGAAGCGTGATCGGTTCGGGGATGAGCGGTTCCGGCTCGGGAGTTTTGAACAGCGGCTGCTCGGGAGGAAGATCAAATTTGGCCTCGAAGTCGTGCACGTCTTTGAAGTTCTCGAATTTGGAAGTATCTTCCGGCTCAGGCTCCGGCTCGTGCTGTTGGAAGTCGCCGTGGAATTCTTCGTTTTTAAATTCATCCTCGGCCTCACTATCGGAATAGTGCTCGAGGATGTCATCGCCGGATGGCGGAGGCGCCATGTCGCCCTTCTCCGGAGAGAAGGCGCGCTGCATTTCCTTCTCCATGAAATCCATCGTGGCCTCCTTCATTTCGTCGAGCTTTTCGGCCGCCTTTTCCTGGCCGAGAGCCATCTCGTTGAGGAACTTGTCCAACTTGGCGTCGGCTTCTTTTCGGTCGGGGAAAGCGTCGTCAAAGTCGAGGAGATTCGTGTCCATGGCTGGTTGTGGTTGTGCTTGCGGCGCGACGACTGGATTTGGCAGGATCTCTGAAGGCTCCCACTTGGTTTCGGCCGCGTCGGCAAGTTTGGCCACTGTTTCTGCAAGCGGTGTAGATTCCACCCTTTTATCGATCGTCTCGACCGCCGCCGACGACGCCCCCTCTAGTGCCGCCACCGCACGTGCTGCCGTCTCTTCCACCAAAACATCGTCGTCCAGCAAGGATTTACCTTCGTCTCTTACGGGCGACTTGGATTCATGGCTCAGATGCTCGAAATCGTCCATCGAGTCGACCTCCCGTTTCATTTCCACGTGTCCCTGAGACGCGTCCTCCCGCAGCGAGCCGAGCAGGTCCATCGTCTCCTGCATCATTCCCTTGCCTTCCATTGTAATAAAAGTCTAGTATCCCGCGTTATCGACAGACAGAATAAGGCCTCAGTTTCACTGACACAAAACACGAATTTGGTCCTGCAGTAATATTCCGACCGGTTCGTTTGCACGTTTTATTTTTGCTATCTTCCCGTGGAGAGAAATTTTATCGCGCTTAGTCTGATGTTCAGCCCGGCACCGGCACGGTCACTGTCATCTGTCAGTGGGTTAGCATACACGCTTCCCGATGCCTCCTTATTCCTCCGTGCAGACAACAAGAAGTGGGGACTACAGCGCTGCGTATCCCCGATGCGGATCCGACGCTGCATCGTGTGCCGCGAGCGCTATTTCGGATCGAGTGACTCACGATCCCCGTCGGTCGCTACCGACTCATGTAAAACTTCCTTTTCCTTATTGAGGCGTTTTTGTCGACGGGTCACGTGCAACTACGCGTTGCTCATTCGCCGTGAACGCCATGCGATGACTATTAGACTTGCAAATTAATCAGAGTCCCCCGGTGGATTAAATAAAACGAATTTGAAAATTAGAACTTGCCGCCTCGCCGAGCGCCATCGAAATTAATCGTCCGATTCTCGAACCATCGCTCCATCACCATGGTGACTAACTCTCGCGCCAAAAACCGTTACGGCACCGATGGTTGCCTACGTTGCGACATCAAAATCTCGTAAAATTTCTGTAACGTCAGTCATCGCGGCATTTTTCTCATCGCGTCGACAGCGCAATTCAAAACCAAAATTTGTTGATCGTGCATAAATTAATGTCGAATTTGAAACACATTGGGAAGCGCTTGGCATTCCGTGTCTCCCCGGGATCACGTGAGTCGGTGACATTGGCCAATAGACGTCGCGAGCGGCCCGTTGCTGGTGTGCGACAAAACGCAACTCGAATGCGTGCCGGTTCGTAGAAGGGGCACGGCACGCCGGCGTCGAACCGAAAAGTGCCGCAAAAATCGCGCGCATGCCCTGGGTGCCGCCAAGGCGTCGGGGCCGTGCTTGTCGGTGTCAGGTTAGTTTTCGGTTTTCCGAGAGCGCGGATCGCGTGCGCGCTCGCTAGCAGCTGGCCGGCGGCTCGTCGTCAGTGCGCGAAACCGCTTCGTGCCGAGCGAACCGGATCCGAAATTCCTCCTTCGCGGAGCGGCGTGGTGCGCGCCCATCGAAGGGAAATACAGTAAAAAAAACAGACTGCGCAGCGGGCGTCGGAGATGGCCGCAACACAGGAGGAGGACTCATGCCATCATCGTCACCACAACAGCAGTGCCAAAGAAAACGGCAGTCCAGGGGACGGCGCCACAGAAGCGGGGGACGTTCGGTACCGTGCCGAATTGGCCAACGGATATATTGTGAGTTCACGGGGACGGGTGGGATGTGTGTCACGCGGAAGGAGCGGAAATTGCGACCTTCGGGGGGATTGAAAACGCGCACGCGACGCACCTATGTGTACGAATACTAGTACACAATAGATATGTCAACGCAAGAAGATAGGATAGGAACACATCCCCTGCACACACATTGTAATGTCATTATGCATTAATGCGTTGTGCATAATGACAATTTTGTTCAGCGTTCGTTTCGCCTGCGACTGTCATTCGGAACGCATTAAGGAGTGAATTATTAATATTATTTCACCTGCCACTAATGAGCCAACATCGATCAGTTCCTTATCTAATACGTCGCCCGAAGGATATAAATACAACAGCGAGTTGTTTGTAGGTTTTTACCATCGGAATGCGAATAAGTTGAATGTCATAGACGGGCACCAACACACTGAGTAATATCGACAGGTATTTACCTCGAATTTAATGACGAGGAATTTACGTTAGCACATATATAGCAGTCCTTATCAATGATATGAAATTATTCTAGAGATTTCGCGAGGATAAGCAAGTCTAATTCCCCAGTAAACAATTAGCACCGAGTCCCCGCGGTTTATATAACACATTTCATTCAATTCGATAATAGTTTTCGTCGTATTCGCGTGGTACGTCCGTTTATTAGCTCGATGACTGCATATCATACGTGGTGATAAACTACGCACGCGCGGCGAGCAAATGAAAGTACAGATTGATGTAATTTCAATTAAGTATTGCTCGGCCCGCACGACTAACGTCAATTGACTATTATCGAATGACGGTGATCGCCAAGTGAACAAATTAATTTTTACATCTCGGCGTTAGATGGTTTTCGCTTACCTGTTTATTATGCCTGGGAAATACCTAAAAGTTGCGTAAAAAACTCGCACGATTAAGAGGTGTGTTTGTTTTGTTTGTTCGATACCCGCGGCGCGAGTTATCGAGCACATTGTCAAACAGTCATCGAGTGATAATCATGCGCTTCCAATTCGTGCGTCGGCACAAATTGACTGGCACGCTTTCGTTGGCCGCGCGGCGACAATTAGAACCGAGCTTACAAGTCCCAGAGCAAACAAGAATAAATGCGCTTTTATTACTCGCTGCGGTCATAAAAATATTGCTGACTGCTGGTCTGGGTGCACAGTCTAGTCTAAATACCTTCGTCCGGATACGTCGAGGTCTAGACTTTAGATCGACCTAAAAATTGAAAAACATTGGAACAATAGGAAAGAACCTGGAAAGAAAAACAAAAATTGCGTATTAGTAGTTTAGATAATCTCTAGACCGAGACCTAGCTAATTTACATGCAAAACATACATACATTTTTGTCTGATACCGTGAGGGTTATCGATATTTTATGCTAATGATATGTACTGACGATTGATGTACTGTTTTGCAGAAAAACGGCAAAATGGTAATTCCCAGTGTGATAAACGGCACCAACGGCTACGTAGTGGTATGTTCTAATGCATCAGGCGATGTTGACATAACTAATGCGACTTTTATAGACAAAGAAGACTCTAGAACCCAGGAAATCAAGCAAAGCCTACGCAAACGTAAGTGACCGTTATCTATCATCTATCACGGCTCGGGGAATTTACCAAACTCACGAAAACAAATATGTGTTTAGGGCGACGCACACAATGATTTCTACACGGCCACACCAAAGAGGGAAATGTTCGAATCTTTCGAGCGTCCCAGCATCCTCACGGCTTTCCTCACCCACATAGGCTTCTACATCCTGATGTTCCTCGGCTATATGAGCCAAGCACTGTTTCCGCCCAAGATGACAAAACAGAAGAACAGGGAGGGCTACCCGGCGTTGTACAACAAATTCGTATCGTTCTATTCGCTGTACCTCTATCGACGCATTCGCGATTGTTGGAATTATCCAGTGTGCAGCGTGCCAGGCGCGGAGATTGTACTAAAAGACCGTATAACCGAGGATTACGGCTGGACTTTCAAGTATGTTTACTGCATGCCACACCCTTGTGGCGAGACTTTGCGTGCAGGAGGCGTTATCGCATGATTTATGCTTTCCAGGTACACCGGCGGCGAGACCAAGTGCCTGAATCTGGGTTCGTATAATTATCTGGGCTTTGCGGAAAACAAGGGCCCCTGCGCAGACGCCGCGATCGATGCGATTCAGAAGTACGGCGTGTCCACGTGCTCCACCCGACAGGGGTACGGCACGTGCGATTTGCACGTGGAGCTCGAGAAACTCACCGCCGAGTTCTTGGGCGTCGAGGACGCCATCACGTTCGGAATGGGATTCGCTACCAACGCCTTGAACCTGCCTGTCATTTTGTCCAAAGGGTGCCTTGTTTTGAGTGATAATAAGAATCACGCGTCGTTGATTTTGGGCATCCGGATGTCTGGGGCTTCCGTTAAAGTTTTCGATCATAATGGTAAGAGAACTAACTTCTAAACTATCCAGAATCTTGACTAATTGGTTTGTGTTTAGATGTTAGTAATTTGGAAAGGCTACTGCAGGAAGCTATCGTTTATGGTCAAAATTCTTCACCTAAAAAACCGTATGTTCCTTGGAAAAAGATCATGATAGTTGTTGAAGGTGTCTACAGCATGGAAGGCACGGTTGTTCGTTTGCCGGAGATAATTGAATTGAAAAAGAAGTACAAAGCGTATTTGTACCTTGACGAGGCCCATTCGATTGGGGCGATGGGCAGCAGAGGACGCGGAGTGATCGACTACTTTGGATGCAACCCCAGAGATATTGACATTTTGATGGGTACGTTTACGAAAAGCTTCGGAGCTGCCGGCGGATACATTGCGGGCAATCGAGACATCATCTCATGCATAAGAAAGTACAGTCAAGCGTCAAAATACGCGACGGCCATGTCACCCCCCGTGACTGCACAGATCATCACGGTGTTCAAAATACTAATGGGTAAGGACGGCAGTCAGGAGGGTCTCAAACGAATCAACACACTCGCCCGCAACACGAAGTACTTCAGGAAGCGCTTGGCTCAAATCGGGGTGGTCGTTTATGGAAACGAAGACTCGCCAGTGGTACCCATTCTAGTCTACATGTATTCAAAAATTACGTGAGTCCCTCTTCCACCAACCCCGAGAAACATTTCTAACTGTGCTCGTTTCAGTGCGATGGTGCGTACACTACTTAAATACAAAATCGCCTCGGTCGGCGTCGGTTATCCAGCAACGCCGTTGTTCGAAGGCCGAATTCGGATCTGCCTGTCAGCGGCTCACACGAAGGAACAGCTGGATTATGCGCTCGATACAATTGACAAAGTCGCTGACGAGTTGGGCCTCAAATACTCTCGTAAGAAGATCGACCTGACGCCCATAGATTACGACGCACTCGAGGTGTAATCAGTAATGACTGCTCCCACGTACACGGATGAACGGTTTGACGAGTACGTAACAAATTCGGCGTATCACCGGGCGTGAGTGCTACGCGAAGCAGACCTAAGGCATTTAATCGGAACCGCACGACGAGTCGTGAATTTGCAATATGACTAGATGACTTATCTTTATGTGTTTCATAAATTTCCGTTCACGTTTTACGTTCTAATCTCTCGCAAGGCAACAATTTTATAGTTTTGTAGACAATTGAGCAAACCGAATTCAATCGAGGCGATGTTACCCTCTTGAATCAGATGATCCGTACAAAATTCTTACGCAAATTGCGTTTGGCGACTTGACTTAAGGGCGTGCAAGTTAAATTTCAAAATAATCACGTTGCTATTGACGTGGCGGTGCTCTTATGACTGATCCATTTCTAACTTACAATTGGATCGTCTCGTTAGATGGTTCGATCGCGAGTACAAACACTACACGCTGGATTTGACTTCTTCAAATACGTAGATAAGTTTAGAAGAAAAAGTTCAAGTTTAAAGTTATCTACATTCTAGTAAGTTCCTTTTTGTTGGGTCAGTGACAGACACTGACGACCTATAGGCAATTTTTATGAACTATTCCAGGCATTCCAGCACTTCTCAGCACAGATACAATATTTATTTATTCACACTATATACTTCTAGATAGACTAATTATCCTGCAAACTACTCTTCAAATTCAGGTGCCATGCGATTCAGGAATTCTCGACGAACGTCGCCCCTTTCGGATTGTTAACTCCACCGGTAATTCACCGAAATTAATTAAAGAAACATGTGATATACTGAGTAATCATTAACACCTGCACCGGGCATTAATTGTATTTGAAACAACATCAGAGAACATATCAAATGCAATACACAAACCAATAGACTTGAAGTGATCTTCGCGCGATTTTGGAATGACGGAGGATGGCAGTATTACTGTATGTAGATTATCGTCTTAATGATGGAAAGATTGTAAGGACATTTGCAGAATTTGACAAAATAATATGAATAAACTGTTTGCTTTGTTTCATAAGTTTCGTGCTTGCTTTTTGTATATTTGTACACGATATTTTGCTACAATAAACATTGTTCCAAAAATAATCGTCTCCCATTATAAACCTGCTACTAATATGTGCCGTAAATAGCATTAAGAGCATATACGCGAATAACTGAATAATATGCTTCGTGTCGTTCGTCTCAATTACATAAACAAGTAAATAAACTCAAATTGAGAACTCACCTTTGATGTTTGTAAGTACTGAATGATGTGCGGAGCAGAACATCGTTAAACAAGATTTAAGCTCAAGAATAACTAATAGACCGATTAAGAATTTCATCACGTCTTACCCGACCCGTTTCTGCAGATCGAATGTGCCGGACGTGTCTGTTTGGACAGAAAGGCTAGAAGTCCGTTAAATTTAGCGGGCTGCTCAACCTGCAGACGTATTGTTGGTTGCATACCGTAAAACTATATTCCTGTGTTATTTAAACTTTCAAATTTCAAATTTTTGTCCTTGTAAAGAACAATAAAGATTTAAATGCCTATCAATAATATTAATTGAGCCATACGTTTTTATTATAATGACATTTTAATTAAAGATATTATTACCTCACTGAATTGAGCCTGATTGTTTTACGACATCACTCAACGACACGGTGAATAAATACAAAACTTCGATTTGTTCGGCATACAGTTTTTGCTCATGGTTCCTCGTAGTTTTGCGCAATGGGACGACAACCGGAAAATACTCACTCAGTTAACTCTCCCAGTTTCTTCACATTTCTGACAACGTGTTTCGGTTTTTACCTTTTAATCGTGGTGGGTTTCCTGAGCAACTTGATCAATCCGTATAAAAGGAAACAAGAAATGAAGCGCGATGGATATCCGCCGCTCTTCGACGGATTTTCTTGGTTCTACATCGGTTACGTGATGCGAAGAGTCCAAGACAGTTATTGCCACATTGTGAGCAGTCTTCCTGGTGCGGAAATCGTCCTGAATGAACGAGTTTCCTACGATAACGGATGGACAATGAAGTAATGCGTTATTAGCAAAAGCTGCAAGTGTAAATGTCGTGATAACCGCGATGATTTCAGATCTACTGGGACCAAAACGAAGTGCCTTAATCTAGGATCGTATAACTATCTGGGTTTTGCAGAGAACGAAGGACCTTGCGCGGAAACAGCGATAAAAGCAATCGAAACTTACGGGATCTCCACGTGTTCCAGTCGCAGGCACTTCGGCACATGCGATTTGCATTTAGAGCTAGAAAACCTTGTAGCGGACTTTCTCGGAGTGGAAGAAATAATTACCTTCGGAATGGGTTTCGCCACAAATGTCCTGAATCTCCCGACGTTATTATCTAAAGGCTGTCTAGTACTGAGTGACAATAAAAACCACTCGTCGCTAATCCTAGGAGTTAAATTGTCGGGGGCGACCGTTAGAGTCTTCGACCATAATGATATCAATCATTTAGAAAGCCTGTTGCAGGAAGGAATTGTTTCCGGACAAATTGACGACGATTACGTTCCCTGGAAAAAGATCCTCATCATTGTCGAAGGGATTTATAGTATGGAAGGCACCATTGCTAGATTACCAGAAATAATTGCTTTAAAGAAGAAGTACAAAGCATATTTGTATTTGGACGAGGCACATAGCATTGGGGCACTTGGAAAGACCGGGAGAGGCGTTGTAGAGTACTTTGGTTGTGACCCTCGGGATGTTGACATTCTCATGGGGACGTTTACTAAGAGTTTTGCGGCTGTGGGTGGATACATTGGTGGAAGTCGAGTAAATTCGTTCAATTTTTCAACTACCAACTATCCTAACTACTAATGTGTTTTAGAATCTCATATCTTCGTTGAGGAACCACAGTTTCGCATCAAAATACGCGATGGCAATGTCCCCTCCAGTGGTGGGTCAAATAATCTCTGTCATGAAGATCCTCATGGGCGAAGCGAACGTCGGCAAAGATAGAATCGCCACGTTGGCTAGGAATACAAAATATTTTCGTAGTCGTTTAATTGACATGGGTTTGGTAGTCCTCGGACATGATGATTCGCCCGTGATACCGTTCTTGACATACACGCATTCCAAAACCGCGTAATTTATTTACATACTTTGCACAACAAAACGCTAAACAGCTTTTATTCCAGAGCAACGGTCAGAAAATTGCTCAAACGAAAAATCGCGACCGTTGGAGTCGGTTATCCTGCGGCTCCTTTGATGCAGGCAAGAATACGCATTTGTCTCTCGGCCGCGCATACCAAGGAACAACTGGACTTTGCTCTAAAAAACATCGAAGACGTCTCCGATCAACTGGGACTTAAATATGCGGCCAAACCGCGAGGAGCGTCAAAATGCGCGATTTTGTAATAAATGAAATATCTGTGGTCAATTCTGTGGTCGATTCGATAATAATTATATAAATTATTTATACAAATTCCCACTTCCCGTTACTGTTGACCGGAAGCCAGTACATCACGTATTTGTCGCTTTCAATCTCCATTCGCATCTCTTCTTGATGCGGCCGAGCGTTGCCTGCTCGCGGCCTGATTTTGCTGCTCTCGCCTGTAAACAGTGCAATGCGGACCGCAGTGTTGTCGCTACATTTTATTTACCATGAAGCCCAAGTAGTTACGTCGCCTCCCACTTTACAATCAGTGCTGGACGTGAGCCGATTAGCGCCTCGGAACACAAAGACCAGCGGACACTGCGCATTACCATGTGCAGACAGTCTGGCTAGTTCATCCAAACCGCTTCTTGTTATTCTCTTCATGTCTGCCTTACCAGTACGAGTTAAACCACTGCGCGACCCGTCCATCCAAAAATAGACATTCGCTAGTGAATCGACTTTACTGAACATTGCTAATCGTAAACAAAAATTCTTGAAAATTTGAAATGTTATTTGGCAGTTTTTTATTGTTCGTGGTTCTCAATCTGGTGGGAGCAAAATGGGTGAAATCTCCGAACATTATATTTATAATGGCAGATGATCTGGTACGTACCAATGCAATATTTTTCATTTCAAATACCTCTTTCCTTGCATTTTTGTTCCCAGGGTTGGAATGATGTCGGTTTTCACGGTTCCAACCAAATTCCCACACCAAACATCGACGCCCTCGCATACTCCGGACTAATATTACAAAACTACTACGTCAACCCAATCTGCACACCTTCCAGATCAGCCCTCATGACTGGAAGATATCCGATACACACAGGAATGCAACACACCGTTCTCTTCGGCGCCGAACCACGCGGCTTGCCTTTAAGTGAAAGACTGCTTCCCGAATTCCTCAAACCATTAGGTTACGTAAACAGGATTGTTGGAAAATGGCACCTGGGTTCATACAAAAAGGAATACACCCCAACGTACCGTGGATTCCTATCTCACCTAGGATGCTGGACAGGGCACGTGGATTACAATGATCATACAGCGATGGAGCGTCCCGGTTGGGGTTTGGATATGAGGAGAAACCTCGACATTGACTACGATTCTCATGGAAAATACGTTACTGATCTCTACACTCACGAAGCGGTTCGTCTTATTAGCGAGCACAACGTCAGCAGACCGCTGTTTCTCTATCTTGCCCATAATGCTGTCCACTCTGGGAATCCTTACAACCCTCTGGCTGCTCCGGATGATCTCGTGGCGCAGTTTACTAACATCACTGAATACAACAGGAGGAGATTTGCTGGAGTTTTGAGCAAACTGGACGAATCCGTTGGGAAAGTGGTCTCGGCCTTGCAAAAACGCAACATTCTCAAGAACAGCGTGATCGTCTTTACCACAGATAACGGGGGGCCAGCGGCAGGGTTCAACATCAATGCCGCATCAAACTGGCCATTGAGAGGCGTAAAGAATACTTTGTGGGAAGGCGGCGTGCGTGGGGCTGGATTGATATGGAGCCCTAACATAGAAAGCCCCAAAAGGGTGGCTACGCAAATGATGCACATGGTTGACTGGTTACCGACATTGTTACACGCCGCACTTGGTCCAGATTACTCGGAAAACACGTATTATGACAATCATCGTTTTAAGTACCATAACCACTAGTTCTTTTCAATTTCAGGACATTGCCTTTTAAACTGGACGGTCTTGACCTATGGGACGAACTATCCAAAGACTACACATCAAAACGCGACACAATATTGCACAACATTGACAATATCTTTGGCAGTTCTTCTGTGACCATAGGAGATTGGAAGCTAATCAAAGGTACGAATTATCAAGGAGCATGGGATCATTGGTATGGGCCATCTGGTCGTGCCGGGAAGTATAATACTCAACTGGTGCTCCAAAGCGCAGCAGGTTTAGCACTGGCTGAGCTCAAAATGGCTCCCAGCTTGAAAGAAATTGATGCACTAAGAGAGAAAGCTGATGTGATATGTCCCAAAATAGATGAGATAATATGTGAACCTTTGAAAGCGCCATGTCTCTTTAATTTGAAGAAGGATCCATGCGAAAGGCAAAATCTTGCTAAAGCGTAAGTTTCTCGACATTGGGTAACTGTTATATACCTATTAATTGTGTTTATAGATATCCGAATATTCTAAATCACCTTGAGGATACCCTCGAATCGTTTAATAGGACATCGGTGCCGCCTGGCAATAGAGCACTCGACCCGAGAGGAGATCCAAAGTTGTGGAATTACATGTGGACTAATTTTGGTGATTACGTCAATGTTCAAACTCCAAATATATAAATGAAACCTGTTTAAATAAATAAAGAGATTCATATTGTTTGGTAAACAAAAGCAAAAATACAAAAAATTGCTCTTCTACAAAATTAAACGAAACTAGGAGGATTTTTATTGCTAATCACAAATTCTTCCAGCTTTGTCCAAGTGGGGTTAGGGACGCGGGCAACTGAAATACAATATAATACATTTATTCTACATCACTTTTATCAAATCCACTGCAATCTTCAATAAATAGATTAAGTTATAATAAATAATGCAATCTATCTAGGTTAGGGACTAGTCTAAGAAGAAGATATCTGTTTAGGTTTTTTGCACCTGCACTTTTCCTCGTCGAAATATGATCCGGTCGAGCATTTCCTGTTCTTGTTCTTACACTTGCACCCGCACTCCGACTCGTTGAAGAACTTCTTGTTGGGACACGTGGTCTTCACCTAGGAACAAACGTTGCCGCTCATTCGAAACTTTCAGTTGGCATGGAATACGTACGTTTGACGGGCATTTGCATTTACATTCGTCCTGGTCGTAAATTTGATTCGGCAAGCAGTGCGACGCTCGTTCCGGACAGGAGCATTTGCAGGAGAGGTGCTCCTCGACTTGTATGGAGCCGCAGGTCGCCTGGTTGTTCTGGAACTGGCGAATGAAGAAGGTATGGTTGCTGGTTTTATCTGCCACGCATTTGCTGTGCACGTTACAAGCGCCATCGCAACGTTTGACTGCAACGGCGGCGGGGGACAACTGAAAACACGTCGATTGACTTGCATTAATCTGAATCAACGGACCAGATAGCAGTTGTACATACAATAAGGCCATTCTGATGGATGAGATGGACGATGGTCTCTCGTGGATGACACCTGAACTTTTGCTTTTCGTTGTTTTTAAACTCAATGCCGCGACATTTATCTAAATAACCATTTTTAATGAGAGGATATTTCCAAACTGATACCTAGACTAAAATCACATACCTTTGTTGAATTCGCTGTTATCGAAATTATCATCGTGACTGTGTATCATTAATTTCACCTCCGGCGTCTTGACTATGATAGCAGGTGAAGGTAAATCTTTGAGGAACCCTTGCGGGGATCGTGCTTGCGGTACTCCATAGTCTTCGAGGTATGGATAATTACTGTGATCTAACTCTACGTACTGTATATGTTTCGTTCGATTCTTCTCCAAAATATGAGTCGGGTCGAATTTGGAGACGCGCTTCTTACCCTGTCTCCGATATCTTTTGAAGTCGCTCGCCGTCCACGGGATGGAGAATCCTTGCGGGAATCGTGTTTGCGGCAGTTCATCGCCTTCGAAGTGCGGATACTTGCTGTGGCCAAACACTACGTGCTGTATATCTTTCGTTCCATTGCGTTGCAAAACGTGAGTCGCGTCGAATTTCGATACGCGCTTCTTGCCCTGTTTCCGATGTTTTTTGGTGTCGCTCGCCGTCAACGGGGTGGCAACGATCGCCGCGAACAGCAAGCAGACGAAAAATTTGCGTGCGCGCATTGTGACGCTGTTAATTAACTGCGTGCAGTAATTATTTTTATCGCGGTCGGTGCGGTGCGCGCGCGCCTCCTGTTAAACGTAGCCAAGGAATCGCACTGCACGTTCCGCTGGAGAAAATCTGGTTTAATCCGCTCCTAAAATTATTTATTCTGAAGCCAATGGCGCACACGGCGCAAAGCTGCGCGAACAGCTACTTCGCAAAAACAGATCCACGCCGTCATCGTGTGCATCATGTCCGGTAATTTTTTTCTACCCTCCGCTAGCGCGACGGTCGCCAGCTCTTTTTGCGCGCCGTCGTCGTCACCAAAGACGCACAATCAATGAATGCCATGCGATATCGTCATTCGCAAGACGCTTCGTCGTATCGAGCTCGTTTGGCAATTTATGTAATGGAAGTCGGGAGCATGTTTTCTTGTGATAATAAACACGCGAGCTAATATAATTATTTGGCGCGTTTCTGGAGCATACGCGCGTCAGACGAAAAGAGGATTTAGTGGCTCTCCGTTGGATATTTATTTACTAATGCGTTTTTTCGTCTACAAAGTGTTCGCCAAAGCGAATTTCTAGGAAGCACTCTCTTCCCTCGCCTTCCCGCGGTGTACTTCCCCGAAACTCTACTTGCTCGTTCTCCTCCGCCTCGACATTTACTTCACGGGAAAATTGTTCGAGCGCCTCTGTTCGCGACCGCCGAAATTTTAAAATTAGCGCAAAGGTGAACGAAAGACGTAAACAAAGGCGAAACGTATGAAAGACTACTTAGGCTCGCCCACATTTGAAAACAAACAGATGCGGAGCATTTATGAAGTTTCAAATAATCCCTGGCACGCATTAATCGTCCACATCAAAGTGTGCTTAGACGAAAATCAGACGTGCGCCGCTCGTGCACCTGACTTTTTGACTTTCGGAAAAACCCAAAGTGCGTCAGACCGCGCCGCTTGAACGCCCCAACCCGAAACTAGAAATCCGTGCGTAATGCGAGTTTGATGCCGTCGCCGTGGGGCGGCGCAGCGCATGCGTCGCGACGCCGACGCATCGATTTTTCGCCCGGCCTCCCCTCAAATGTCACCCACGCAACGATCGCTTTCGCACATTCCTGCTCCGCTCACGTAGGTGCACGCTGTTTATTTATCTCCGCACGGCGAGAGATATGAAAAAGTGCACCGGTTTCTGCATCCTGTAAACATTCCGCCGCAACAATGCGGTGATGGATTGAAACGCGAATTCTAGAACAAAGATCTCGTCGTACAAAGGAGTGAAATTCGCGAAAAATGGCTTTCTCCAACCCAGCCCTACGATCCCCCACGGTGCTCGAACAGCTCTTGGAAGAGATCAACTTCCAGAGGACCAAGGAGATGCGACAACTGCTGAAGGATGGTAAAGTTTCGGGCTTTCACTTCTCTTTCGTTCGGTTTTGCTATATGGTAATTTTGTAGATTCTGGCTTCGTCATGCTCCAAGGCACCACCTACTGGACGGATCTCTTCGTGCGTCATTTTCTTTTCCAAAATGACAGCACAATGGACTGCGACGATTTGCTCTTCTTTGTTAGAAAGAAACACATCAAGGGATCTCCGAGATACCTACCGAAGTTCGAAACTGAGGTGGATGTCTTTCGGAAGGACAGTAGGAAACTTCCCATTGGAGACCCGGACATTGACTGGGAGGAGACTGTCTACCTCAACTTGATCATACATCAATTTGAGTATACTCTAACTTTGGCCATTTGCACTCGTACAAGCCCCAAGGAGCTGCAAGTCCTGAAAAGACACTCCCAAAAAGTGTACGCTTCACCCAGCAGGAGACGCATGGACACCAAAGGGGAGGTGGAGGAGATCACCTATCCCCACATTTGTTTTATGGTCGACAACTTTGACGAAGTCTTCCAGGACATCTTAGTTCGAGATGGCGAGATGGTCTGCGTTGAGTTAGTTGCTGCGGATAGAGCGGGATCCATCCAAGGAGTCATCTTTTTGGGTTCAATCAGATACTATGCATTGAAGAAGGTTTACGATGCCAGGGTATGTTTCCAATTGTGTTTGAAATTGCGGAAAAGGTTAAAGGTCTGTTTTTTAAATAGCAATCGAGTTTGAGTACGAAAATGGCCCAACGCATGACCTTTGGACTGTTCTCGACTTCGAGTGCTCAACGCTGCGAGTTCGTGCGCATGAAAGGGCCCCAGGGGAAAGGTCACGCCGAAATGGCCGTAACAAAACCGAAAGGTTCCGGCGTAGAGACGCCAACTTCCGAGCCAGGGTTCTGCGCAACCGACATGTGGGACTCTGACTGGGAGGAAGACCCCGAGGACTTCTACAACTATCGTCAGCAGCGCAGACTTAGCGATCCGAGCGCCAACATCAACAACTTTGTGCGCGGCGGGTGGAAAACCAAACTGGACGTGAAATCCCGTTCGGAGTGCGAGGGCCTCGACTCCATGGACAACGGCCTGAGCGAAATCGAGGCCGGCGACTTGCGAGACGGTAAGCACACCCCTCATCCATACCCGAAAACGATGAAGCAGGACTAGAGAGACTTGTAGATGATCACTCCGAACCTCAGCTAATTCTGTGTCTGTTTTGTGATTGTTGTAGATGTCTCTGGTCCTGCTTCGACTCGCGCCGACGCGAAACTGAAAGCCTGCTGCGGCTGCTTCCAGCGGCGCGGCAAGCGAGATTCCATCGCGTTGTCGGAAATTTACGGCCGGCGAGCGTGCCAATCTCCCGAAAAGTGCGCGAAACGCGCGCCCATCGGCCCGATGGAGAGCAACTGCACGTGCAACAATCCCGCGTTGAGCAAAATCCTGAACGGCTCCGATTACGAAATCGGCAAGGAGCAAGTGAAAAAGCTGCGCGCCAAACCTCAAGTCATTCCGAAAAAATTGACCGAGTTCGAGTTCGCCGACGACGCCGCAGTGAGCCTCTCGAACGAAGGCAATCTCGACGCCAACGAGGAAACCAGTTTTACCGAGAACCCCTACGTCACCGTGCGTGGCAGGGAAGAGTTTCCCGGACGCGTGGAGGAAGTCAAAGAGTACAACATATCGAATCGCGCCTCGCTGAAACTGAAATCCGCCAAGACTGAAAACAATAGCAATAAGTGTATGAGTAGCAAGAACAGAACCGGAAGCGCCCGGAACATTAACGAGCCCCTCACGCCGGTCCGTACCAGTACCAGTATTAAGAACCATAACAATCATAGCCAAAGCCTGATAGACGATAATTACAATAAGTTAGATAAGCTTAACGCGGCCGGAAACGGCAATGGTAGCAATAGTAGCAAAATTTACGGCTTCTGCACACTGCCAAAGCGGAAGAACTCGACGAAGCGAGCGTTGGGACCTCCCAAACGCGTCACCCCCGACGGGACTCACATCTATTACTGGTGTGACATTCCCAAACGTGCCAATAATGGTAGACATGACAATCAATAGCTTCCTGCGCCGCCCTAAAGAATGTCCCAATTATCGTGAAATTTAATTTCAGAGTTAGACGACGGTGCTTACAACCCGCTCTGGACCATGCGAGGCTTTACGCAGACATTCCACTTCTGGAAGGAGAACAAACGTGCTCAATCGATACCGCTGAACGCATTTCTCACCTACGTCACTTTGCCATGGTGGAGTATCGCTAAAGGTAAGGGTGACAGCTTCAAAACGTCCAAGAGCTTTGAAAAACATGCTTCGTTTTCAGATATTTTGGATCATCGCGAGGAACCCATTCTAACATTTTAGAAACATCAGAAAACTATTAAAATCGACAT
>JARRAA010012704.1:0-14200 GCA_030557295.1 Ecitodaemon sp. MM-2014 | reverse complement strand
GCACCGCAATAGAATATTTTATTTCATTTTGTGCGCATCCATTGCGCAGATTGCTTAGGTTTAGTTTTGCAAAAGGGCTGTCACTTCCATTGCGCTAGTTTCCATCATTTCCGGGCGGTTTAGCATGTAAATCCGCGGGTGCACTCCTTTTTGTTGAGCCGTATTATGGAATAAAGTGTAGAATAATTTCGCGTGCGGCTGCATATGACCGGGTGGACGTTAACGTGATGCATTCGGGCGGTGCTTTACTGCACGGCTGCTTAGCCATCAAGGTTTACGACGAATGCGCGAGCGCAACCTGGCAAAAGGGCGGATCAGCGCTGAAGGGGGTAATTCCTTTTGCCTGGTTGAATCAGACATAATCCGACGTATACTCGTGTTGTCTCTCCAAGAATTTCTTTACTTTCATAGAAGAATTAACAACAACAAGCCACAAGAATAGAAAGTAGATTAGGACAATTGTTGAGGAACTATCAAAACGATAATAGGTGGAAATCACGTAGTCAAAACTGATAGCGGAAAGAACAAGGACGAATGTAGTTAAAACACTTAGAGATCATTTAAATAAAAAATTGGAAAGAAAACCAGTGCGACAGGATTATTCCTGAATAAATAAATAACTACATAATAAGTAAAAAGGCTAATCTACCAAAAAGTGATTCATGACCCCCAGAATACGATGATCAATGCTGGATAAAGATTAAGAGAAGGAGGCATATTAAAGAAGAATAAATGTTCAGACACAAATAGATGACTTAACATTCTGTTTTAAACATTCGGTTAATCGACTGTTTCGTCCGGATCATCCTGAATCAGTACGCGGTCGCAATAAATTCACAAAAGCGAGCGGCTGGCACTCAAGCATAAGAGAAAATCTGCGATCAGTAATTCATCAAAGCGCGACCCCGCGCCGCGAAAATAATAAAAGCGATTCGCGCTCGCGCTTTACAAGCGTTTTATAAATATTTATGAGCACGGGCGGCGAGCGCCCGGCCGTCCGTTGCATTTGCATATTACCACATTAGCTCGCTCGTATTTGCTTTTTTCGAGCGGCGGAAAAATTGAAATTTTAACAACAGCGCGATCGCGCCGGCCCGGCGCACGGTGGAAATCACTTTGCACTTTGAAAAAGCTGCTAATATATTTGCCGCGCAAAACAAACGAGCACTTTGCGAGCGCGCAGAGCAATATGTAAAGCGATAGCGGGCAAAAAGTTGATGATTGTTAGTAATGAACACTGGCCACGAGCAATATAAATATTTAACGACAAAAGCGGCGCGGCAAATATTTAAATTGTGAGAATATTCATCGGCGAAAAAAATAGGCTAACAAAACAACATTATCGGGCGACACGCAATCGAGAGCATTCATCAACTTGAATATTTGTGTCTGCCATTCGACTTTGTGCAATTACAATGAGAGAGTGCACTTGGATGGTAAAAACAAGGCTCGGTCGGTATTTGCATTTGCTTGCGCCGCACACTTTGCAAATTTCACTGTGAGCAACGGGACGAATGCAAATGCGCTTTTATTATTGAAAACGGCGCGTTAGTCAATTTGCACACTGATTTGACTTGGCTTTGAACACTTTTTCAAAATCCTACCGAAATGCTAGTTATTTGTAATTTGCATCACTCGTGCTCTAGCGCATGACATATCCTCCTCAATTTATATTAATCAAACCCATTTAAAATGAAAAGTTATGTGCTTAAAGCAAATTAACGCAAATTAACATTCCGGTTCAAAGTTGGCAAAAACTCCAGGAAAATCCACGCGAAAAGTTTGCGAAAAGTTGCAACAACAGTGTTGAATTGGTGGTCGGCGGTCCGGTGGATTATTTAAATTAGTTGTAATTTGTTCATTCCAAGCCCTGCTCACTAACCGTCTATTATTTTGCCATGTTGCCCGGGAAGAGATATAACGCAGACGGGAAAATATAAACTCAGACTTGTTGCATCCAATTGAAACAGATCAATATTAATGCAAAACGTTATTAATTTAGATTGATAAAATGCGCAATTTAAAAATTGTTCACTTTCTTTGCCACTTGTTAATTTCCATTATGAAGCGCTTCGAGTTTTGAACTTCTTCGAATCGGCTCATAATTGCATCGCCGACACTTCGCGCCTGCATATCGCTTGTTTCGAGCACATCGAATTGCGCATGCTGAATGGCAAACGGCGGACTGGTAACTAACCTTGTTAGACGAAACTTTCCTCGTTTTCCGCGGCGCTCGCCGTCGGTCTGCGACCACTTTTCGCCGTCATCTCCATCTCTCCGGGCCGTAACATTTAACTTCGCGAGCGAAATTACTAAAATTGCGCCGAGCACGTACCCTAAGATTGCCGACTTCTCAGCACTCGCAATTAGATTTCCCGAAGTGTGTATTTCACTTCTTTGCAATATAATATCAATTCTTTCGTCTGGCAAGGTATGCGCGATTTATACGCTTTTTCGAATTCGGGCTGTTACGCGCTCTCCAATTTGCTTTGATTTATACGATGTCATGTCGAGGCTCGAATTAACAAAATTTAATTGAGAAACGTAATTTACTGCCCGCTGAAAAGGGAGGCGGCGGCGAGCTTTCTTTTAACCCCTTCGAGCATCGAAACGCGTCCACGTAATTTATTCGCTTACGGTCTAAGCAAAAAAGATTCGTCCGGTTTGCTTTGCATTATTTCGCGACAAGAAAAAATATTCAAATTTTATAATGCGCCGGCGATGCTCGAATGTTATAGCAATTACGACCGAAAGTTATAACGCATCTCCGCAATTAATTGCGTTCATTTAGAAGGTAAATTTCGAAAAGGGGTCGAAACAAATGACGAAATGACACTTCACCAGGCCATGCAGGTGCGACCGCTTTGCCGGGAAGCATGCTTAATGGCAGTCATTCCGGTAATCCGAGCGGCAATCAGTCAAGATCTTTATTTCCCGCTCGTTCACGTGAACGTTCGTGGGCGCCCGTTGCCGAGCGCTCCTGTTTTCCGGCAGTGACCCGTACCTGCCACACGTCGCCGTCGTTTAGTGTGCGAATTCGGCAACCCCCGGGCGCCTCCCCGCGCGCGGATCGTGGTCACGCCAGGCGCCGCGGCGGGAGAAACATCGCCGTCGGTTTAATCTCGTCCGCGGCCAAATGGCCGCGCTGCAAATGCAAACGGAGAGTACGGCTTTAACGCGCGGATATATTTGCGGCGCCCTTGGAATCATTTACCATTGTCTGCGACTCTAGCATATTCTCCGGGAGCACAAGAGAAACGTCTTAGGCTTTCGTGCCGTAGAGCACAATTAGTGCTCGCGTCTCGGTCGCGGCCCGCTCAACTTGCTTATAGTTTCGGCGCGAGGACTGGATGGAAACTGAAATAAGGACAATAAAGAAGGGCGAGATGGCGAGGCAGACCAAGGAGCGTGCGGCCCTGTTTGAATGTGGTTATTTGAGGATTTGCGGGCGGATTAAAACACCGCCGAGGCGTCTTGAAACCGACGACGAGAACGGCTTGTCATTTTGCCCTTGTGCCTTCTGTCTCCGGCATAATGCGCCTTTTGTACATTTTGCGTAGTTTATGGTGACATTATTCTCGCAAATTGTGCGAAAATCTGCGGCTTTTTATGACTTCGCCAGATGCTTGAGTTATAACTTGACACGTCATAATCAAGAGCGATGTGGAAGACTAGTTAGTTACTCATCACGCTTGGCAATGTCATATGACAATATGCCAAATGCCAAAACTCGTCGAGATATTTTCCTCATGTTATTTGCTCCAATCAGTCAAAACAGAAATTGACGCTCGTCGTCAGTTTTCGTAGTTTTTCATTTCTTCCAATCGTGATTTAATCTTGAAAAATACTTTAATATACGGAAAAAATCCAGACGGTCTAATGACGTTCACGTTTTGAGTTCTCCCATTTCACGTTTTATTTGTTTCTCCGGCTCCTCGACGCGAAAAACACGCGAGCTTTATTAAAATTAACAACGCTCTCATTTTCGCGCTTTCGGTTCCCTCGCGCCGCGCGACGAAACGTATATGCGACTAGAGAATTCGCTCGCGTTTTGTTTCGCAGCCATTTCCGACTCGCGAGCTGTCGAGAACGTCGCGAGGCTCGACTCTGCGCCATGCATTACTTCCGGCAGCATACGCTAATGACATTAAAAAATTTCCATTCATGCCCAAAGTTCGGAGCGCAACGCGGAGCGCACTTTTTCCATTTCGAGAAATTAAAATATTTCGTCAATATCGCGAGGATCACATGCGCCAACTGGTTGCAGCAACTACCAAACGCGCGCCTAGTTTTTCACTTTTATGGGTTCACATTTAAAGTCCGTTATTCCTCGACGGCGCTCATTAACTTAATGCGCAACGGAGCATTCATCAAGTTCGCCGCGTTGGTTGGCGGCATAACCGAAACTGAATATTAATTGGAATTTTCGGCATGCACTCGATTTGCGAAATGAAATAATTGAGGGGAAAGAAAGAATTCGAAAACGAATAAGCGCGCCGGGGTGAATTTCATAGGTGCCCGCTGAAAGTGTAATTGGAATTTCCGGTGAGTCTTTGTCAATTATATCTGCCACATTCATGAATATGAAAAATGGTGCATTTTTTTTAGTTATAAATTCCTTGTGTCTGGGATTTTAGACTGCGCGTGGAAAAGTTAAAGCGATCCTTTTGCAAAACTTAACTTGCACCTCATTGTCCGAAATAAAATATAAGTGGAACAAACTACTGGGGTCGGCTAGATTCACGAAGCAGAAAAGAAGTAAGATAAGTAGTTGGTACACAATGCAAGATGCACTTCAGACACGGAGGCGCCAAATTCTACAAGCTGCATAATTTCAAGTAAAAGAGCTTTGCCCAGGGGCAAAAATGAAAATTAAAAAAAAAATACATTATGCATTGTCAGGAAATGCCCGGGAAGGGAAAATGCCACTTGAATATAAAATGTAAACTAGAATACCTTGACTTTCTACCTGCTGAACTTTCCTAAACATTATAAATACATTGAAAGTAATAAACATTTAATGAGATCGACTTTAGTAGAATATCCATAAAAGAGACTTTCCGTTGCTACCAACCAGAACTGCAAAATCAACAAAAATTTACTTCATCCAACTAGAAGCATATCAAAACAAAATACTGCGCAACGGAATCGAAAAGAACGAGAAGAGGATTCAAGTTGGTTCCAGGCGAACGATGGGCTAAATGTGGAAAGTGCAGAGGACGAGAAAAGAAAATCGCATTTTCCGATGCCCTCACCGGAAACTGCTTAATGTGGACAGTAAATCTCCGAATGGAAAAGCCGACCCATGACCAGACATCGCGTCTAGCCAGTTCGGCTGGATGGGCCTGGATTTCCTGATTGGGTTTACTGCGTTCTTGGAGCGGCGCCCCACGTTCTCGTGTATGTCAAACCCTCCGAGCATTTCTAATCCCGGAGATTTCTATATTTATACAAGCAGTTGAGCATTGAATACAACGGCTTTAAAAATTGCCAGCTCGGCAGAATCCATGAGCGCGCGGAGGAGTTTCCAATGATCGTGCCACCGAGAAACCGAACCTTTGCATACGCATAATTGCAGTGCAAGTAAATTTTTTTATACAAGGGGTGATTCTGAGGTAAATACTGCGAATTCCTTGCCGTTCCAGACCGAAAGTCTGCCGCGCTGCGAGCAGCGAACAGGAGCGGAACAAGCCACCCGAGTTATTTTATTCGTCCTCGTGTTTCACGAGCAATAAAATACAAAATAGAGCGCACTGAATGCCCGGAATGAGCAAAAGTGCAGAGGGAGTTTTTCGCGAACGAGGAAAAACGCTTATACGGCTGAAAGGAGGCTCGAAGCGGAAGCGATATGGTAAGTTTCGATTAGGGTCCTTTTTAGACAAGTGCTATTAATCCATCGATTTTCTTGCATAAAGAGAAACGACAAATATTTGGTTAGTAAAATTTTGTGCAAATCAATCAGAACATTCGATTCAATGAATTTCAATGCATATTCGATTCCTCGCTAGACGCCAACCTCTTCTGTGAAAACGAACGACGACGCTTCCACCCTTTTCTGTTAGCACCCTTCAAATTGCACTTCAACCGTACGCACTTCGTAATGGCGACGCGTAATCGGCGAAGGGCTAATCAAGTAGCGCACTCAACACTCACCGTGTTTCTTTGAATGTTTTTCCCCTTCGACGTCGTGTCGGCATCGTTTGTGTCATCATAATTGCACTCCGGCCGTATTCTGCACTATACCTACATATTATTAGCAGCTCAGTTTTCTTTGTTTAGCCTACGTTCCTTTCTTTGCAGCATTATTATTGATGTCTGCCGATTTGAATGAACCGTTCGATTCTTTAATGGAATTATGCAATTATGCAATTACGTACTCCCATTCAGCAGTTTCGGCGCTGGCGAACAATAAAACGAGCAAATATCAGGGGCGCTCGCGTTCCGACAGGCACGGGACAATGCACCGGCAATGCGAAAAGCACAAAACGACTTAAAAAGGAAACGCGATGCAGCGCGACGACGCTGGATAGCGTCACTCCGCAACGCTTCGAACACTGTTCAAACAAAATAAAGCAGGATCAAACAAACGGTTCGGGCAACGAGCGGCGCACACATTCGACTCAGACGTTGTTTTAGAATGCGTTATTGGCAACACAACACTCGCACAAAAAAAAAACACGAATGCAGAACCGGGGGAAAAAATCAAGGGATCGAAATCACTCCGACAAGGATTGAACCAGACGAGAGATCAAAGTGAAAGCGTTTTTCTTTTAATGCGAAAACTGATGGAATTTTGTTGTCCTTTTGGTTTTGCGTAACGCGCCCGCTGCGAAACGCCTCGCAACCTTGCCTACATTTAAAACGAATCAGTCATCTGCAAGATGCTCCAGAAAAACGTTAATATCTTCATCGGTTTGAGAAGATCCTAACAAATTAAACCGATTGGGGGAGCCCGAAATGCAGAAATAATTTAGCCCCAAATGGTGCCTGAAAAGTGTCGGGGATTTGAAACTCTGCGAGCCGGCTCGTGCAAGTTGCGCAAAGAAAGAATTGATTGAGAAACGATTTCGCAACCGATTCTCCCCGCTTCCTCTCCGAAGGTGTTGCCCTCTCTGTCGTGACGTCGGCGCGTCGGAAAGTTTGCTCTGTTCGATATGCGATTATCTCGTTCGCGTCCACGCTGCGCTTCGCACAATAAATTTCATTTTTCGTCCGAACTCCCGTTCCGTTCGCTCTCGTTCCCCGCGTTCTCCCAGTCTGGCCAACAGCATTCGGCTCGTGCAATTCGGGTTACTGCCTCTACTCAATAACGCTTTTGTTCTACTTTTTATCGGCGCCGAAATAAAATACTCTCGGCGTAAAAAGATGTTGCAACCGCCGGCGCCGGCACGAAGTGGGAAACTGCGTTTGGAAACGCCGCGATTCGCTTCGGAAATGCGGAGAAATTATTATTCCGGCATCGTTTTTGCGGCTATGCGGCGGCGGTGTGGGCACTTGTAAACTGGAAGAACCCTAAGAGAAATCGCGAAATTCATGAAATTCACAAACGAAACCGAATTCCCGAACATTATGTACCCATCTCCAACCGAATTACATTATATGATACTTATGATATTGATAGTTAGAAAGAATGCAAATCAAAATTATTGAATAGGTCAATATTTTATTCATAGCTTTTGTATACAATAGAAGTGAAGTTTGAATTGTTATATTGATGCAATTCAAATAGAGTTCCACTTCAGCACGACTTGATGCGTTATTGGTTCGTTTCGAACTGGCATTGCGAGGCGACTAATGAACAAAGTTTCCCATCAATGCGATTGCGCTTCGAACGAAAAAAAAAGTAATAAAAACTCTCGTGCATTGTGCCACAATCAAAAACTTTAAATTAAATGTTTAAATATAAATGGGGGGCTGTTCCAAATAAGGCCAGGCCAATTAAACAAAATCGCGACACAAAAATTTTACATTTTGTACGAATAAAACAGAAAGAAATAAACTACAGATAGCTGGTGGGTGTGCAAATCTGTAGGATCAATTGAGAGCTTAAATTAGTATAGATTTATTGCTACGTCTGTGGACTCGATTAATTACCCTGGTTCTCTTCTGACAATGGAAAAATCTAAAATTTTATTAAATCTGAATTTTTGGAAGCCAACTTATCCAACTTATTATCATTAATTGGACCTAAGGTCTTTCGGGTCCGACCTAATTAATTCCGGTAGGAATGGGTTAATGAAGCAGAGATATAAATTAAAAACTTATCAATTTTCCCATAGCGAGTAGATTGTATTGGGTAAACATTTTCAGCGTCGTAAACTATTACGGTGTATCGTAAAATATCGCATCATAAACGCACACAGAATATCGTAAAATGTATTAATGAAACGTTAAGAAACTGCGCGAAATTCGTACATTACGTTTATATGTGTTCGCTCCGCGTGGTGGAAACACTATAGGAATGGCATTCTTAATTAATGTTATAATTTAATGCGCCGTGGTAATTTGTTCACTAAGATGTTGTTTTTATATTCAGTTTCGGAGCGCTCTCAGCAGGGAACATAAATAAAAAGTTACTAAAAGCAATGAAATTGATATTCGCGCGCCACATCGAGCTAAGTGTAATTAATTTAATCTCCCAACAAATGATTAAAATTGCCAACGCAAGCGACGTTCCGCGGGTGCTTTATTCGTTGCTGTAATCTTAAATTAAGCCCTCGAATAAATTTCTCAGCGTCGTATTCTTCAATTACCGAGGCGACAAAGTTCAACTTTCAACAATTTCCCATCAGATGCGCATTGAACGCTCTGCGCCTTCATCGCCTCGCCTCCCAGCCTTCCCAGTCGCGAACGAAAACAACTATTAGTCAATTAAAATAAAAGCGCGACGCCCCCCACACGAAGATGCTGATAAACTGCGGCATTAAGTCGTAATTCTTTCTTAAATTCCCTTCAATCCCGGCGCCTCCGCGCTGCCCCGACTCGCAATTCCAACTTGACTTTTTTGTCCTCTCCCGGCGCACATAGTTTCGGCAGTCGACGGTTCCTTTATTTTCCGCGTCTTTATTACCCCGCTCGGGGCTTCACTCGGACAAACACGCCGCGAATGTTATTCGGAAGTGCTTAAAAGTAGCAATCAAGTTTGCGTCCAATAAGACTTTGTTTCTATTTCTTGTTGCTCCTGCTTCTCCCCGAGAAGCCTCTTTATTTTAGCAAGTTGTTTTGATGGTTTCCGAAGCAGTTATGTGAGCATCCCCGTCCATTTAGTGAAAACGAAGGCGAAGAGAAAAAAGCGCGCAAAGTTCGCTTCCTTTTTCCGCAGACGAAAGTAACGAAAACATCGAGAGGTCTCGATATGATTGAATCGACTCCGAGGCTTTCATCCGGTGTGCACGTCACGCGCACGTTCCTTTTAATGATCCGGTTGAGACCTCGACGCTCGGAATACTGATATTTATTTATTTTAGTCTCCTCACGGCGCAAGAACTTCGATTTTAAGGAGTTAGTCTATTTCAACTTCCAGGACATCAAAAACATCTAAATTCATGATCGAATTCTTTGAGTGCCCGGTTACTAAATAAACACAAAGTTTTAGGTGTAACAGAGCACGGCATAATGTTCTGATGACAACTCTGATATTTTTGGACACGTGCGTCGCATACATCATGGTACCAAGTTTCGCATAAATTACGGTGCATTATCTAACGCTGATTTTGTAATTATAGAGATACTAAACTTGGGTTTTAAGGCTAATGTGCCAGCGCCCCTTCATATTGCACTTTTATTATGACGCATTACACTAAACATTGTAATCCTTTCAGTCTGTAATCCGCTGAGCAGGTCCAACAAAAACATTTGGCTTCCTGGTAAACTTTCATTTGTTTTACTTTTAAATTAATAGAGTAGCGCAGAGTACGACTGACAAAATGAATTCCACTGTGGACAAACCAAAACTACCGGACTTCTATGTCACTCACGTCCTATATCCAGCCCCATGTGTAATTATAAATAAAAACTAATGCCAAAACTCTTTTCCGAAAGTTACCGCACCGAGTTAACCAAAGTTAGCTTCGGTTTCTCAGTTTACTCTGCGCGACGTCCTCGCCGGCTTTGCGGGAGCTTCATCAGAGCTTCATCTCGGGGGCGAAACTTCTCCTGGGCGGTCGTATACTTTGTCAACTTCGTCAACTTGTTAACACTCGTTACCACCTACCTTCGCAATCCGCGAAATTCCTCAACAGTTTCGGAACCCCATCGGGTTGCGCATCCTCATACTTCGATTTGCTTCGGAGAGGTGGAGCGCGAAAGTAATACTCAACTCCTTTGAGGCCTCCGAGTCCTAGCAGGCAGGGGAACGGGTGGAATCCGGTGGGTTGTCCACGTAGCTATTTCGCCATTTCGCAATTATAAGTTTTTGTTGTTGAGGTGATGTGGGCCACTGCTATAGCTAAATCCTGAAGATTGTTTCAAGTTTTCGTTTAAAACGTTTGCGCTGAGAGTATATCTCGAGATAAAAAGAAAAAGACGAAATTTCTTTTACTTTGCCTCCTCCTCTCATTTTTTCTTTGATGACATCGGCGGAAAAATTACAGATAGTCCCGCAGTGATGGCCTCTGACACCCCCCCCTAACAGTCACCTCTCAAAGCGGATGAGAAACGAAGGGAACGCGTGTGTGCGTTTCGCGAGAACTCGAAAA
Source organism: Ecitodaemon sp. MM-2014 (assembly GCA_030557295.1). Classification (NCBI taxonomy): domain Eukaryota; kingdom Metazoa; phylum Arthropoda; class Insecta; order Coleoptera; family Staphylinidae; genus Ecitodaemon; species Ecitodaemon sp. MM-2014. The sequence goes on along the minus strand of JARRAA010012704.1, from coordinate 3,503 downwards.
ATGACGCAAATACTTTAAGTATAATAGGGTGAAGGATGGTCGGATATTAGAATCAGTCAGGCTACGAAAACCTTCGAGAGTAAGACCGCCTCGGGCGCAATGAAAGGGAGCCGGAGCAGTAAAGTACGCGAAAGGAATATTTGTAATTGGCACTAAGAAGAAATGAAAAGATTTCATCTATTTGCAGGAAAATCCTTGATAATTCTTGACGGTCCCCCGGAATCCTTGACAATGACTCGGGTATAAGAGATATGATACGAATTAGACGTAATCCCAAACATATTAACAGAAATTAATTTTTTTTGTCACTCGTAAAACGAAAAAATGTATTTTCGTGACAAGCATCGCGAACGCCTAAAATGGAAAGAGGGAAGTTTCAATGAGGCGCAATGATAGTGTATGGTCATTTATCCTTATAAAATATACACCCCAGACAGAACGAACGGACATCAGACAGACATCAGAAAGTCTAGACATGCACTCGGAGAAGATGGACGCTAGGGGAGCTGAATTTGTTTACCAGAAAACATCAGCATATCAAACGTCTGGACATCAAGAGTGCCCCAAAGGTTTGAGACAAAGAAATGGGGAACAGTTTTAAGCCTTTAATAGCAGTGCAGCAAGTTCGGGCAAGGGCACGCTGAACCTCGCCGGAAACTAAACGAGGGACGAGGGCAAAGGACTACGGCTCGGGTAGGGGGCAACATGTGAAAGTGACATCTAGGCATGACAAGAATGTAATTACAACGATCTCCCCTAACCGCATTAAAGTAATGCTTCTTAAAATATTTCGTTTAGTCGGTTAATTATTTGCTGCCTAGCTTAATAAATACAAACGCCGAGCCTCTCAAGACGGACAACTCGGAACTTAAATATTAATTAAGAGCGTTTAACTATAAATCTCGGCAATAAAACTTGAGAAGGGTTTCAAACGCTCGCGAGTTAACAACTTCGCTTAATTTCTGGACCGTGCGGAGCTCGCTCGAGATTCCCGACACACATTTATAAACAGGAATAAACATCGCTTCTGGCTCTCCTTCGCCTATTTTGCTATTCGCTCGCTCCGTTTCTCTCCGCGGCGCTGCTGCACGTTTCGGGGGAGCGCTTTTAAATTGGGCATACATTGTGAGCGAACGTTTGCACTTCAGTTTTCGGCCGCGGATCGCTATTTATGTCGAAATTCTCAAGCGCGCGCGCGTCGGGCGCGGGTTGTGGGTGTTTTGCATCGCCGCCTCGATTTAACAACCACGGCGTCGGGGAGCGAGCGGAGCGAAGGCCGGCAGCGTGCCGGCGCGTATGGTCGAGTGGTGTTTTCCCGTTTTCGCTCGAAATTTATTAGCCGGATCTTTGGTGCCTTAAAAAGGCCATTCCCGCATGCGAATGCCGCGCGGCGCAAGTCATGACATTAATTTATTTAACGTCCTACGAGCAGCACGCGGCGTCCTGCTTCGAGGCAAAAACACTCGCCGTTTTTAAAATAGAAATTACTTTGTCCGCGCGCGCTTTATTGATTGCCATTTCGCTCAACGGACATCAGAAATATCCTAGAAATTAATGCGCGTTGCATCCCCTAAAACCGTCTCCCGCTCGACGCGCGTGGTCTTGCGGTCCACGGGATCGCCAACCCTCGAGAGGGACATCCGCTGCTGCTGGCAGCCGTTCTAATTTAGCGAATACGGGAACGTGTCGCCGCTTTGATCGCATTTCGTCCTGCGGCACCACGTGGCGCTCGCCGAGGACGCCAACGGTCGATGGCGGTCACGACCGTAATTTGTGCGCGATTTAAATTGCCGCACTCACATTAACAATATAATAGCTTCTCGTATTATTAAAGAAGAAAAAACGCACACTATTTGAGATATTCCAAAGGAGCGCGATTTTATACTACAACAATAGACTTAACAATGCATTCATTGTGTTGTTGCGGCAAGTGGTTTATTCTTAAATTATGCAAAATCCGTTGAATATGCATGCGATTTTTTGCTGCTGAGAGTTACCGAATTTGCAGGTCCGTTAAAATGTTAATCAACGATTAGCTCCTTTTCGGTGCCGGGTCCCAGGACTGCGTCCCCAATGTGGTGGCGCATAAATGCATGTCGATTGCAATCCACTTAACGACCTTTCAAAATGGAACAAAAAGAAGCGTCGCGTCCTTAAAATCGAACACACGCTAGGGCAAGGAAAATTACCGTCCTTTGTCGGCGCTGCCTGGTAGTCGTGCGTCGAACGTGTGCGTCTGAAGGATGCGCGGCCTGATAATGGGATTATAATCCTTTTCCTTATTGGTTTCGGTTTTCGTTTCGGTTGACGTCTGAATTCGAGTAATCCTTATCTATAAATCACGTTATCGTGTCGGATCGTGCGCCTGTCAGGAAGCGAACCGTTCGACCGTTTCGACAGATAGCATGAATGTTTCCCGGCACTGCGAGATAGCAGGAAAGCCCGTTTCCCGACTATCGCGCTGAGCAATCCGCCCACCTAGCGCAGAAGGTACGAAACAGATTCCTGCATCATCGAAAAGTTTAAAATGCCGCCCGCCTCGCAAACTTCGGGAGATCCATTAATACCAAAAATTCCTCGATAGGTAATTTTCGATTTTCATCAATTTTCCGCCCGTAATTATTTCCACAGCTTTTTGATTGATGATGCGTTGTCAGTCGGCCATCAATGAAGATAATTGCTTCCTACGTCGCTGAACTACTTCCACTCCGGCGCGTTAAATAAGTGCGCAGCGAAGGGTAGAAAGGGTGCTGCCGGCCCCATCGAAAACCATGGCCGCGTCACGGCTAAAAGAAAGCGTGATTCATTTCGGCGCGTTCGAGTCGGGCATCTAATATAAATGTATATTGGAAACGAATGAATGATCGTTCCGATTGTTATTGAAGCGCTCGGCCGCTTCACTTCGGCTCGCTCGGACCAGAAGTCCCCGAAACGCCAGAGCTCGCGTGCGAAAAAAAAAAGATGAATCGCAGGAATAAAAGGAAGTCGTGTGCGGCCCGCGACGCTCCAGTTAGGAATCTGATTAATGAAGGGCAAACATACTAATCAAAGCGAAAACGATCAAACTTCGCCCGTTTAATTTAATAACGTTCGCCGGAACGGAACGATTTTTTCAAATGAAAATATTAGCTTAATTAAATTCGAATGCGAACGCGTTTGCATCGGCACATATTTAATCACTTTTTATTTTTGACTGCGGGATGTATTGATTTCCGCGAATGTGTGCGCGGCGGTGGCGCGAAGGTAGTCGGGTTCCCCGACGCGACGGCGCGGCGGGCACGGCCGTAATTAATACATCCAATTAGTCATTTTTTAAATTTCTCCCTCGCAAACCCGCGAAGCATGAAAGCGCGCGCCGCGTCGTTTGGCCGCCTGCCAAAGGTAGACACAACGGACGCGGCGCACCGAAACGGAACGGAAGCCGTCATAAAGCAAAATGTTTACTAACGTTTATGAAGGTTCACGCACGTCTCGATGTCAAATGGTTGATGATGTTTGGTCAC
>JARRAA010012684.1:0-10791 GCA_030557295.1 Ecitodaemon sp. MM-2014 | reverse complement strand
ACAACAATTTAATCAATTATGCATGCTCCGCTATTGCTAACAATCTCCTCCCACCGTTCAACCAGTTTGCTGCTTTACCAGAAATCGGCACGAAGAAGTTCAGGAGGCAATTAATTCTTGGAGACCTCTTATACTATACGCTTCGAATGTTCATTTTCCTACCTACAACCCTGTCGTCTTCATGTGTTAACTCATGGCCTCGGAGAAACGGCAAGGCGAAGGATCATGCAGGGCCTGCACCTAGTGAGATCTGGGATCTGCGCCTGGTGCATTGGGAGATTCTTAATAGGACTCAAATGCTTAAGACTCTACATAGTCCAGTTGCATCTAGTAAGCGAGGTTCTCTCCAGCCGAAAAAAATATCCCACAGGAGAGGCCTCCAGACTGGGCTCCACAACTTCTTCGAGTCCAGGCCAGCCGATTTTTGACAAAAGGGCATCGACAAACCGGTCGAATGGTGCCAGAAGGTTCTTAGCAATAGCGGAATACATAATTCAGCACAGTAGCAATATAGGTCAATAATATTCAAACCTGCATGATTGCATTTGTGACCTTATTACATGACAATAGCAATCATAATTTCCGGAGATTCGAGAAGTTTCAAATTCGCATTTGCATCGGTATAATAATGTTCGGTCCAGCGTTAAATTAATTATCTGCATTGATACACAAACTCTTAGTCTATTGTTCCATAAACCATAAATTGAAGCAATTTATTAACGGCTGAATGGGTTTATTATATAACCGCGCTCATTACGCACAATGCCACCATTAGTTCTATCTCGTTATACATTCGCGCGATCACCCGACGCGGCACCCGCACGTCGGCAAAGTATCCGCGCCCTTTGCGCGCACGTAATTGCCTAATAGAGACTGAAACTTGTCATATTAATAACTGGAACGGTCGCAGTGCACCTTTGTCACTTACGTGGACGCGCGCCAATAATTCACGCGCCTCTGATTTATTTCGTGCCAACGTTCACGTTCGCATGTGGGTTTTGGTTTTGCCGCTCGGCAAATACGGAATGCGTGCGGTCACACGCACGCTAGTGTGCGCACGCCGCCGCCGCCGCCGTCGTCAACGCTTGGATATTTGTAAAGGGCCTGGTGCGCCGCCGGTTTACCCCGTTCGTACCTAATACAGTGGGAAATTTATTATCGCAAAACCCTTAGGCCGCCGCGGCTCGTAACTCACGCGTCGCGCCTCTTGCAGTGTTGGTGGGCGACGCCAAGAGGAAACCCTTAACAGCCCGTAATCATAACATCGGAGGCCTAAATAAAAGGGATATATTTATTTATACGTCCCGGCCGACCGCGCCGAGCCAGTGGTGCGGCTAAAAGTTTGGATGACACCCAACCAAACAAACTTATACAAAACAAAACATAAAATAAAAGTGCAAGGCGACAAAGCCACGAAACGGCTAATCCCTTCAGAAAAGGACCATTTTTCTCATGTCTCTAGAAGGAAAAGGCAGAGGAAAAACGTTCGTGATATATTACCCAAATGTTTTGATCAAATATTGCAGAAATTACGACGCCGGAACAAAGCAGAAGTGAAAAAAAAAATTATGAAGTGAAAATTAAAATGCGAAAGTCTCATTCCCAGCATCTAAATTTTCGTCCGCGTCCCACGACAGCGGTGTTCGTTATGCCGTTCTTGGCGGCTGTAAATTTGAATTCTACTTGCGCCCTTGCGCGCAGTCTCTGGACCAAATCTAATCTGGGCGCGCGTGCGTTGGCAACAACGAAATGTTCGCCCACAAAAGTCGGCGATGAATACGTTCGGGCTCGGGAAGGACGCGAATCCCATCACCGCACAGGTGAAATACGCTCGTGTCAAGGATACAGGACGTTTTCATAAACAACGCCCGTCGGTTGCCAAATGCGTCGGCGGCAACCTTGACATCGCAGATAAAATAAAATAACCAAATTTAAATTTATCGCCGCTGAAAATTTGCGGAATCGACCGAAATTGCGCTCGTAGGCCGGCGCAAATATGACTTTAATAAGCCATCGGAACCGCCCGACCGCCGGCGCGCGGCGCTCGTCCGTCGGCCGCCCCGCACGTGAAATACGTGGAACGTAAAAGTTAATTAACGCGATACCTTTTATTACGAGACGGGAGGCGCCTCTCGCGCTGCCCCGTTTCTTTATGCACGCCGACGCCGAAACGCGCCGCGCCGCCACCGCCGCCGCCGCATTAAATTAGAATATTAAATTATGATTACGATCTTACCGACTTCATAGACGCGCCCGCACAACAATGCAAAACACCGGTCCGGCGTAGGGCTTATCGCCGTTAAATGGCATTATATCAAAATAATTAAGAAATGTTATTTTCGACGTCGCGCCGCTTTTTATGTTCTCGCCTCGGCCGCGCCGAAAAACCGGGCGCATTCTTTAACACAAATTTTTAGCGCTTCGCAGAAGACGAATGGCGTTTCTTTGTCGGACTGGATTAAAAACGAAAAGACAAAGCAAATGAATAAGTTACAGAGCTAAGTAACTAGCTGGCAGACATCGTTGGAAAACCAGTAGATAAGACATTCTTTGTAAAATTAAAGATTAGAAAAGGAAGAAATATTAGCTACGTCTATTTATGCCCGGCGCCTTCGCATTGACAAAAAATACATTAAAAGTGTCAAAATTAATTAATTAAAACCTGTGGCATTTCACTTTTATATTAATATTGTCAAATAAAAACATGTCGCGTTTACATTTACGAAAAACAAATATTTTTTTGGACAGCAGTGTTTTAACGACGAGCTCCAATTACGCTGCATAAAAAATCGAGTACTGATTGACCATCTGGATAAAACAACTCCACCATGTAACTTTTTTAATTTCCCAATAGAACGACAATTCCTCGTTGGGATTTCCAGTTCAAAGCCGTTCGCAATATGTACTAGTTACTAAAGCAAATAAATATTGGAAATTGACGCAAATACCAAGTGTTTAAAGAACAGGACGAAATATTCTTTTTGACCATTAGCAAACCGAGTAAAATTGTAATGCAACAGAGGTAATTGTTCTGACGATATCTAAAAATCCCAATCGGACACGTTTAATGGGATAGGTCCACAGCCAATACCTTTGTCATTTCTGAACTTTCCCTCCTTTGGGACTTGTGTGCAATTCCGAATACTGCATCACTATTTATTTTACCCGCGTGGCAATGTCGTACGATGTAAATGTAAATATATTTCTTCTCGCCGTTCCGGGCGGCTGTTATTGAATCCCTATCTGGTAAGCAATGGGCCGTAATTTTGGTCCCGTGCATAGCCCTTCGCCCGGACGCGCCTACCCACGCAGCTGTGCGCTATGTGACAGGAGCCCAGTGCGACCGGCACCCCCACCGGTATAAATTGGTAATCCGCATCGGCCCGCGGCAGTATCTGAGCGCAATTAGGAAGAACAATACATGTTAAGTCTTTGGCTCGTGCTCGTGAACAGCTTTTGAAATTACAGCCGTGCGCAGGTTCCAAGTTTCTCTTTATCTCCGCCTCCCTGAAGCTGCGCCGCACTCAATGCGGCCCTTTCGCGTGTATGTCGATACCATCGCACCACCTACGGCTGCATTCGCGGTTTACTATCCCAGCGGATAATTAATTACATTTGCCTGAACGCGAATGTTGTCGCCTCGACAGTCTTCGCACTTATAAGACTTACTTAAATACCGTTGCTTTAATGTATGCATTCAACGCATATTTTATCGTCGACAGATTTATTTAATTCGGAATATCATCATTTCAAAGGTCGGCAGAGTGAATTACGGCTGTGGTTTGTCCGTCTTTACTTATAAGCGTTCGCGCAGCAGCTTTTTTGATGTCTCCGCGAGCGCTGAAGTTAATTAAGAAATGAATACGTTTCGGTAAATACAGATACAGACACCCGCGTAGTTTTTGTTTATCACCGCTCGCCGCAAGCGCGTGCAGAGCTTGCTCTTGAACCGTCATTAATTTTCTCGTGCTCCGCGAGATGGGAGATGAACAGGACCGGAGATAGAAAGGGGCCCATCATTAATTGATGTCACAATGGAAAAAGACATTTCTGATAAATTACAGGCATGAATTTAATCGTTTTCGGCCCGTTCGTGCTGCCACCGTCGGAGTGGTATTCGAACAAAGATAACGCCCGACCGAACTGCGCAACTGCACCGGAACGCCGAATCTGCACAATCCGGATATCATTGCAGACTCATTCACAATATCTGCGATTTGCAATTTCTGGGTTGCAGTGACGGGAAGCGGCGTCACTTTACGTCCATGATGTCCCGCTTGCGTTGGTCTTGTTTTGCGCTCGAAAAGAAAAGGCGCGCTCATTCATATTTCATAAACAGGCGGGGCGCGCAAAGACGCCCGGAATTTGTCCCCGCGGCTAGGGCGGCGAGCCGTGGATAAATGGAAAAAAGACACTCGGTCGCAGCAACAGCGCCGAGGCAATGAAACAAACTGTCAGCAAAAAACGAACGCAACGAACAAAAATGAAAACAAGCTCCATAAAGACCCGGCATCGTTTTTTGCACTTAGCGCGGGGGCGGGCGCGGCGAAAATAAAACGCAAAAAACGGGACAAATTAATTTGAAAACAACATGTCTCTCATTTCACTCGGACGCGACTTTACGTGTAGCAAATGAGAATTGCCGGCGCAACTCGGCGACGAGTCCTCAAGCACGAGTATGATCCTCGGGGTGTATATGCCCACGTCTTTCATGTTTATTACCCCGCGCACGTATACCATGCAGCTCATTAATCACGCGCAAAATTTGCACCCACGATAACGGTCGCAATCACGACCAAGGAGGCGTGCGCGCTTCTGAGCCGGCGCCAAATGCATCCCTTGACTGCACGTATCATTTTTCAATAGTTCGCCACATCATCCTTAGCGCGCGCAGCGCAAGCATCCTGTATGAACACATTTAAGTTGGAGATATGTTTGTTATGCCCTAACGGCACGCGCAGATGTATGTTTATGTTTGTCTGAGCGCGCGGTGCTGCCTTAACATTTGCATAAAGAAAGCAAATTTGAAGTCAGACCAGTCAGACGATGTTAAAATTCCGCCGACGGCGCTCTTTCCGCTCAGACCTCTCCATTCTCCGGAGCCACCGTATGCTCGTGTTTCTGCGTTTCCGCGCTACCTTTGTGTTTGTTGTTTGGCGCGCACATATTTTCGCTCTCCCGACAAGCATGCCACGGCTGGGCGCACTCACCGGCCGCTTTTTAATTAAGTAATCCCGACACATAATTAAAAATATAAAATCGTAAAAGGCACGCGTGCGTCCAGAATTATGGCCGACAATCGCCGGCGGAGGAGAAGGAAGCGGAACGCAGCGGACGCGACGTGAATACGCCGATGCCATTAACCGGAACCAACGAGAGGAAAAACGTGCATGAGTGAAGGTCCGTTCGAGGGTAACTCGCCTCTTTCAAATTCGAGTCCGATGTGCATTTGGGGGGAGTCCGGGCCCAAAAGCCAAAATGTGCGCCGGAACGACCCTTCCGCTACCCCGATGCGTATAGTAAACGAAACGGTTTTGTTAATTAATCAATTACACAATTACACAGCCATTCTCTAATTTACTTGCCCCGCGTTAAATTTAATATCAGTCATTACCTGCAAACAAGGCAAAGAATTGATCAAAGGTACGCGAAACAATACGATTGTGAAACGCATAATCTCGTTTGACATTATTTGAGTCTTCAAAGAAGGCATTAAGTATTTACCATGCGCTCGAATCCGATTTGGACCGCTTGGCCCGGCACACAATTGTTTTAATAATGCACGAATGAAATCCTTTTAAATTGAATCTAAAAAGATAAAGGTAAAGTCGTAGTAAAAGTTACACTTGGATAGGTCGCGATGCCTGCAGGACCGTGCGTTGAAACTGTTTCTAAGACATTCCGCGTTCGCCGCGAACGCATTCGCGGGCATGGATGACCTAAAAATTACAGGTAAAACGTAACGTAAACTTCAACCGAGCCAATGCGAAACCAGTGGTAATGTGACCGTCCCGAGCTCGGAACGTCTGCTCAAGTTTCAGTTGGTCCGTTCCATCTCGTCCTTGTTCACTTGTGCGTACTTGCACCAAACACCAGACGAACAAAGGTCAGTATATATCGAGAGTAACCAAAGCAACAACAAACCGAGCACCGACAAGCAATAAGACAAATGCCGCATACGCCCTGTAAATGCGACGCGGAATTATCTGAGTGGAGTAGGATAACAAAGTTAAGCGACAGGCCGAAGCTCGCTTTCAAAAAAGTCGCTTTGAGACAGTGACTTCTTAAAGATAAAAAAATTTCATAAAACATTTTTTCGAGGGCAGACACGTTAAACTTAGTTTTGTGGTAATTAAATTTAATACTCTTGCATTTTTTTAAATATCAAACAGTCATTGCGTGTAAATATTTGTCATTCGAAAAAAATATACTAAAAAAGGTTTATATCTGACTGAAAAACAGGATTTGTCAAAGTTCAACTGTTTAACGGCCGGCGGCCGTTTGAAATTCCTCGTGCTTAACATGCACATAGACTTTATAGTTTCGGTTTCGTACGTTCTTCCGTTGCTTTGCCATAAAAATAAATCGTAAAATGTGACCGCGAATGTGCAATAAGAACTTTATGCGTTCCGGGATTGTCGTTTTTAATTAAAATTGCGAAGCTTTGAGAAACAAAAGAACCCTTGCGCTGGTTTTCAGTACAACCGAAAAACGCATAAAATAATTAATTAAATAACTATTACAACACGTTGCCATGTATTTATATATAATTCATGGCTATTTTATTTTAAATTCTCTGAATTAAACTCTCTCAATATTTTTCAATATTTATCTACCAACATCTCCTGGTGGTAGTTGTGCGTATTATACTAATGCATCGCTACGGGAAAGATGATAACAAATAACTAATGCGAACCGAATAATAGCCATTTCGCACCGCTTGGAAGTTCGATCTGTTTTGATCTGCTATCGAAATTCGCCTGCCCATTACTCCTGCTCATGTGGCTGCAAAGAGAAATAGCCCGCGGGCATTTAATTAATAAATGGTACCGTAATTACAATGAATTCATCTCCATTCCACGCGTTGTGCGATGGGCCTCCGGAACGAGCGTGCGGCATCACAAAACGGATATTTGCATTGAGGCTGTGTCGCAGCTGATCCGAAAATCCCGCAATTCCCGCATGCACTTTTTAACGCCGCACATTGACGCAGCCACAAAGTCCGCTGTGTTTCCCGAGTTTGCAGCGCTTCGAAACATGGCGGGGAGTAAGATGGATCAGACGATCAGACTTTCGTGCCTGCGCACTTCAAACGGGGCTGCCGCGCAGTAGTAGGATATTAATTCCGGCGCGGTAAATTCGCACAGGTATGGGGCGCGTCGACGAGATGGTGACGCAAAGTCGCACGGGTTGATAATTTGTTTGTCTTTCGCAATGATGTGGCGTTCGGAACGACAACCAGAGCCGCAATTACGCACGTAACGTTTGGGTTGGCGACATTTCGTCGTTTAGCCTGGATACTTATTCGCGATGCGCGCGGCGGCCGCAACGCTCGTTGCTAACCGGATGTGTACATTGAGACGGTACGCGAGTGACGCCGAGTCGCACTTGCTCGCGAATGTTGCGTCTGCCGGGCGTACTGGGGCATCGAGCCAACGACGACGCAGCGGAGCAATGGAGGAGAGTAATAGGTGCATTTCAGCATCACTCGGACGTGAAACTAATCAGAGAGCTCCGGGAGCGGAAATGGTAGTCTAGCGCGTTTCCGAAACTTCCCCAGAGGTTTAGATTATGACCTTTTCACCCGAACGCGGCCGCGCGCCCGAGTTGATGGTACGAATTTAGTGGATACACATGTAGCCGGAAACGTTTTCAAATGTGCGACGGCGGTTTTTCAGCTTTGAGCCCGACCGCTTTATTCCGCACCGCGAAAGTTCAGCGCATTGAAAAATCAAATGAGCCGCATTTTTCGCTTTAAATTCATGGAACATCCGCGCATAATGAACCGGAAATATTGAATAATGTTCGACGGTGAGGCATGCCATTATCGTCGCGTAAATATTAAATTTTCGGCGAATTATTTTTAATTTACTTTCCGAGAAATATATCCGGCAATAAATCCAGAATCGTTTGAATCGTACTACCGAGTTCGGAAATTGCATGCGCCGGGAGTCCTGGAATTTCAGGTTGTAATGGCGGGGTATGCAAGCCAAAATTGGTATCGGCGGTTGTCGTCGACGTGTTATTGGCGGTGTCCGCCCGTCATTACGAATGATCCTCGACGTTTCGCACTGAAATATTATTGCTATCGAATCTGCCATAAACCCAGTGTTGTGCCCGCCTTCGGTAGGCATTCCTGCCGCCCGGGGAGAAACCGTTATACGGGTAGTTTCCACTCTCGCGCGGCAGTTTCGCGCGGGACCTGCACATTCCGGGTCCCCGACATCATCATGCCAAAGTTTTATTGTCGATTGCTTTCATTGCTTTTGTCGGAACGATTATTAGCCATTATTTATTATTAGGAAAAGTCCGCGCGCGGTGCGTGCCGATTTCGGAGCGTAGCACCCACGCGGCAACTTTCGCTAATAAGTTTCGATTTCGCACTTCACACATAAACATCTCTCCTGCAAGTGCTGGGCAAATATATTTCAATGCGCACGTGTGCGATGCAAGTTTGCGGCGGGTGTGACGACTCGGAAAACGTGACATAGTTAGACAGCAGCGTCTTGTTACTCTTTTGTAATGCGACTCCGCGGGGAGCAGGAACGTGAACTGGCGAGAAAGACTAATTAGTCTTTGTGCCCCGCACGGCATGCGCGTTACAAAAGAAGTTGCAGATAGCTTGGCGCGTCTCGCTCTTCCGGCATGTGATACCCTTATACACTCAGTCGTCAATTTGCAGGTGGCACAATGACCCACCGTAATAATCTAGCTTTTGAAGTTTTGGAATTCTTCGAGAATTGTTCTGAGAGATATTTCGTTCGCTCGGCGTTCTTGCGCTTATTGTACGTTCGTGCTATACTTTTTAGCCGCCCTCCTTTCCGCCGTCGGGAATTTTTCATATTTTCGTTGCGACTCTCGCTCGCATGGATCGTAAGCCTAAAGTGGTGCGCTTCAAAAATTGCAGAACGTAAACCGAATGCGAGAAACGGCGGCGGCCATGAAGAGAAGATGAGGAACGCGTCGAACGTCGAACCGGGCCGTTCTGGCAAAGAAGAATGAGTGCTCAAAATGTAAATTCTTTCTGTGTCCTGCCCGCCTATCCACTGAAAAACCTATATTCGCATAATACATAATCTTATAGGGCATATTTCAAATGTTAATATATAAAATGATACCTGCAGACTTTCCCATGACTTACGACAAGAGGCGGAAGGAAGAAAATTTCAGCAAATATTAAATATAACTGCAAACATTCTAGTGCCCAACAAACGTTTGCTAATCAAAGAAATGAATTTATTTTTATCTTCCCCCAGCTTCGCAACAATTCAGTGTCAGATTTGTGAGAGAAAATAAAGGGGGAAAAAAGAGGAACAATAAGCATTATCCCGAAATAAAGTGATGTGTATAAAGCCGGTTTGTCTGTTAAACGATAACGGAAAATTGGAGACCGGCGTCCACACCCTCGCGCGATATTAACCTTCTTGAGTTTCCAACTCGTGTAATCGTGTAGGGAGGTTTCCGTACACACTTTAACAACCCCGGCCGAAACTAAAGAAAGCAAGTGGATGTTTGTCCAGTTGCCAGCCCGCCCGAAAAGCATGCCCGGATAGCATGGGCGATCCTCTTATCTGCAAGATTTATGGAAGTTAATAGAACTATTTCGAGAGCGTCCGCCTCGGAAAAATGAATAGGTTTTAATTGTCCGTGCTTTCCGCTGCGCTCGGCCCGTTATTGCACAGCAAACGAAAACAACTGAACAAGACCAACCCACAGCGCCCGTAACTTTTATTCCCAAATAGCTCCACTCACGGTCTAATCGTCATTCCGCTGTTTGCCACTTCGCCCTTGTCGGTGATGTTTTAATCTTGATTACGTATTACTCGCGCAGGACCGAGTGTTCTTCGTTGCGATATTTAATCGGCCCTCTATTTGCGCTTGATTTTATTGGGGTTTGCCAAGGCTTCAAGCAGGAATTAAATGCAAAATAATTTCCAGTCGGAAGTGTTACGCTTCGCAGATTATCGCAGCGTATCAGTCTGTCACGGCTCAAGGCGTGAGAGCTTAAGCGCTTAGTATGCGCGGCGACGACGCGACAAACCTTTTGATAATTGTGCTCGGAACATCTGAAATGTTGATTAAACTTTTTGTGCGCGCGGCGTTTTCGCACGCCCGCACGCTTCGTGTGCGGGAGCACCAAGTGGGCGAAAATGACTCGTCAACATTGCTGAATTTCAATGAAACGGCGCGCATTATTCCATTGGAGCTCCACCGGGGACTGAAACGGTGCGCTGACGTCGCGGGCTAAACGTTCGACGATAAGCACGATTCAGTAAAACTCCGGCAAAAATAACTCTTCCTAAAGCCAAAAGTAATCAATTTTTGTCAAAGGTTTTCAAAACGTTGATGTAGACACATATTTTTTGGCATCATTTGTTAAATAACATTTTACCAGGAGGTTAATTATAGTATACAAATTATTTGAGGGTATTTTTGTAAAATTAATGTGTTCTCCCAATATCAATTCCGGGGATTCGTATTTTTAATAACGGAATTAATGGAAACCGAATTAAAAATTCGACTGCCCCTCATCAAATATAAAAACAATTTAATCAATTATGTATTGACCGT
>JARRAA010012683.1:0-10116 GCA_030557295.1 Ecitodaemon sp. MM-2014 | reverse complement strand
CGTAAGCGGCGAGCGCGCCGTCGAGCGTCGGCACCATCTGCGGGATTTTCGGCAAATCCGCGCGCCAAAAGGTCTTTGCCGAAGTTTTATCAGGGGGCCGGCGAGCCTCGCCTCGCAAGACTCGACCAGCTGCCGCGCCGCTCAGCACTTTCCTGCACTTACTGGATCATACACTTTGATATGCACCTCGGGATAGTAGAAACATTCAATTTTTTAGCGGTTGCTTTTTTGCGGATGCGATGGATGCGCGTTTTAGGTAAATTAATATGGTCGGACCGATAATAAGATTGTCTCCGTTGCAAATGGCGTCGGAGATAAAATTTTCGCTCGCCAAAGGACGCGCAAATCGAATCCGTAAGTCGTCAATGCCAATTAGTTTTACGATTGTCGTCATATCCGCCGCGCGCGGCGTTACGCGATTTTCGTCGACGACGCGGCGCCGGAAACCGGAAAGAAAATAAGATGCGACGTCGCCATTATCGATTGCGCCAAAATTTTACTTCGTCGCTCGAACGGAAACCTTTCGAAAGCCCGCGATAAAGTCGTCATATTTTATCTGCGTTTCCCTCGATTTTCTTAAAGGTTCGACGGCTAGAGGCGCTTAATTCCGAGCAATTAATAGATTATGCAGGGATTTTATGCCTTTGGGATGCGTGCGTGTGCGCGGGATACTGATCGGCGGGCGCATTAAACATTTTAAAAGGTTCGGAGGTTCGGACGCCAAAGGCAGAGCTGAAAAAGTTAATGCCGCCCCTCGCTCATAAAACCCGGACCCAGTTTTATACGTCCGGCTTTGCTTCAATCCGGGTCCTCGCTAAACACTCCAAGTTTATGCAAATCGCCGTCATAAGACGGACGTCCTTTGACTGCGAAGAGGATAGTTAGTTAGCGGCGAGCTCGTCATCGAGACGGGGTCCGTTTGTAGTAAAATAATACGGTTCTAGGGGTCGGAACAAAAAACGATTTCTCCTCGGTAAAATAACAAATTGTTAAGGAAATTTCCTCCGTAATCCGAACTTTTCAATTACCGTGTTCTCTGCTCTTTTTTTTCAGCCCGCCCGTGTTCCTTTAATAAACTCACCCCTCGTTGCACAAGGGCTTAGGAAATATTAACAGCTTAGCAGTTTGTCGAATAAATCAATAACTTTCCTAAGCGCGAGCCTAAACGCAAACAGGACAAATCCTTTAACTAGTTTTCGACGACCTGAAACTCTCGACTGGTCCCCCTGCCGTCGTCCGGGCGCAGCAGGAAAATTGTAAACATAATTCGGTTTATTTGTACTTTCGTCGTCGGCGGCGGCGGCGTAGGTAGAGCGTCGAAGGGATGAGAGGCGAGCCGAGTGTAGCGCGTCTTGCGGCCGTGTCGGCGGCGAACACCTTGCGTCGGCGGCTGATGAGGGCGCGCGCGCGGTGGCGGCGGCGCTCGGGGGTAGGTGCGCGCGCACGCGCCCTCCTCGGGCCGGCGTCGGCGCTCGCGCCGCGCGGCCTTCGGCGCAGTTCGCGAGCGCGACGCTGCGGTAACGCGTGTGCGGGGGATCGAATCGGCGCCGGGCGGCACGTCGGGGGGGTGAAAACACGTCTGGCGGTTGTGGTTAATTTGTTGCATCGCGCGCACGCAAGGACTACCGCTGCTCCGTTCGAAAGGTAATCTTGGTGTGCGTTTTCGAATTTTGCGTATGTTTTACAATCACGAGCACGCGTGGGATCTAAGGACGAAGGATGTATAATTCACGTGGCACATGTGGGATGCAATTAAACTTTCATCGCTAGCGGTGAGACGCCGAGTGTTTGCGCGTTCCTCGAGTGTCGCAAAGGAGGCGAAATCATCCCCCGCGTTCGAGGAAGGACGCGCGCGCGTCCCGCCGCATCGGGACGCGTCCTCCATGTGTCTTTCTCGAGGTGCTTATCATTGCAGGCGCCCGAGGAGAGAAAATTGCGTCTCGGGGACGGATTAATGATCGCCTTTTTCTTCCCCTTCGCCGGCTTCGCACGCATTACCAAGGTGACTGCGCGCACGTTTATTGTGCCGGGGGTTTATGCGCGCATTAAACGGTTACGACTTGTTTATAAATAGCCGAGCATTTTTCATCCCCCTCCGCTTGGCTGGCACGCTTCGCCAACGTTCATCAAATATTCGCGAACTTCCGATCGGAGCGCTTCCAGGTATTTTTATATCATCTTCGCGCTGCTCCCACTGTTCTCCCCCTCGAAGGGCGGCTGTTACAAGGGGCGTGATTAATGACCGCACCGTCAAATCTTTTGATGATTTCGCTCGGAAATAGTTTCCGAACAGAAAAGTGTCGTCGGAGGCCTCGAGCGAGCGCCGCCGTGGTTTTTCCCTTCCAGCCAGACGGCGGATGACTCATACTCCTGAGGGTGGAGGTGCTGCGGCGCACCCTCACGCGACCTCGTGGTAGTTCACCGCACGGCGCAGGTGAATAAATGAACGAAATGCACGCGCGCGTAAATTCGGTTGTGAATTATTGCGCTGGCGCAGCCCCCGCACCCTCTGGCACGCTGAATCAAGCTTCCGGACGCGTGCGGCTTAAATTCACTCTACGCGCGAGTGTGTAAAGTAGTTATTAAAACTTCATCCCGCGTAAAAATGGCCTTAATAAGGGGGTTTAAACGAGCCATTAGCCGAGGGCGCGGCGGCGCCGCAACCCCCGTTAACTGCACGTTAAATTCCACTATTCGCTATCTAATTTCCGCGGCGGCGAGGGAAATATCTTGAATATTTATTTCGTCCTTTCTGTGTTTCGGCGGCGCGCAAATATTCCTGCAGGTCCGGAACATTCGTCGAATTTATTTCGCGCATCCCCTCGCGCTCCTTGCGGGAAGCTTTTAAAATTTGAACGCCATTATGACCGGACGCGGCAACGCACGAGGAAGCGCCGGAATTTACGGCGGCGATATAAACACGAACGCGCCCGGGGTTTATTTACCGGGGTAAGTGCGTTCGCCACGCGAGCGGGCGCATCCCGCCTAAATATTTAAAACAATGCCCTGGAGTGATACGCACTTTAGCGCCACGAGTCACACTCCACCTCGGCTCTAGTGACCTCTTCGGCGCTGACGATTATTAACACGTTTTTGCGCATTTTGCGTGATTCGCGTCCAGCCCTGGCGACGTCGGAGGGGTCGAAACGTTAATTCCGCTGAAAAGTTTGAAATCGTGCGGATTATCGCCCCGTTTCGAGGTCTGTTGACCCGGCAATCTTGCAGCGCCGGTCGCAGTCGAGATTCCATTTCGTCGGCCTTTTCGGAGCGCGCGACCATCTGCGGGCTCGTGCTAAATCCGCTTTCCGGCCCGCGCCATCTCGCACTAAAACCGCGCCGCGCGAAGCCGGAAAAAGTTCGCAGCCCGGGTTCTTAATATTCGCGCTCCGAAATCCCGCGAGTCTATTTTGTCCCGATTGTTCCGGCCTTGCACACCAATCGAAAATTTAATTAAAACTCGCTCGTTTTTCTATGAAGACCGGGGAGAGTTTTAAGTTCTCGTTGGGGGCGTTTAACAGCGCCAGCTGCTGGTTTCCAGTTGCAGTTTAAACACTGCTTTGAAACTCTTTGTTAATGTTTGATCTCCTGGCGTTTGAGCGTAACTAATTAATGATTGCGCATGGTGGTTTCAAGATTTGACAATTCCCACATGCGGGAGTGTACGTTTGATGCATAGTTGATGAACGTTGTGCAGGTAGGGCGGAATGGAGCAAATTGCGTATTGTTTATGAATGTGCGATCACAGAAGGGTTCTTAATAAGCGCGTCGAAGAATCCTACGAGTCGACTTTGTTCCAATTTTTCCGTCCTTGAGAACTAATCGCAAATGTAATTAAAATTTCCCCGTTTTCTAAGAAGGGCTGGGTGAGTTTTCATTGCCGCATTGTGAGCTGGCTTAACGCCACCTGGCGACGTTTAACGGCGCCATCTGTTGGTTTCTAGTTGCAGTTTAATCAGTGCTTTAGGACTCTTTGTTAATTTTTGATTTCCTGACGTTCGATAATGATTAATTAATGATTGCGCGGTTGTAGCTTCAACCTTGAGGATTTCCACATGTCGGAGCGTAAGTTTGATAAATAGTTGATGAACATTGTGTGCGTAGAGCGGCGCTAAGCAAATTCGGCATCGTTTATGAATGAATCAACCCGGGAAGGTTGTTAATAATAAGTCGACTTGGTTCCGACTAATCCACAATTGAATTATAACAGCGCCGTTCGTGAACAAAACCGGGAAGAGTTTTATGTTTCCATTGCCATATGGTGTGAGCGTGTTTAGCGCCACCTGGCGACGTTTAACAGCGCCATCTGTTGGTGCCTAGTTATAGTTTAATCAGTGCGTTAGGACTCTTTGTTAATTTTTGATTTCCTGACGTTCGAGGGTGATTAATTAATGACTGCGCGGTTGTAGCTTCAACCTTGAGGATTTCCACATGTCGGAGCGTAAGTTTGATAAATAGTTGATGAACATTGTGTGCGTAGAGCGGCGCCGAGCAAATTCTGAGTCGTTTATGAATGTTAGATTAAACGAGGGCGTGTTCATCCACGCGCGCGAGCGATATGAGGATTTTCGGCTGTTCTCTGTGTGCGGGGCGCACGCTAATAACGTAATCCCGTCTATGCGTAGAAACAATTTGCAGGCGGCTTCTTTAATTGTTCGTGCTCGCATTAAATTCGGCTGGATCGAATGAATCAGATTGGAAATTAAGCCGTTGAGCTGGCGGGGAGCATCGCGTCGTGTCGAGTTACCTCGCCGGCAAATACATCCGCACTTTTGGCAATTTATATTAATTAGCGCGAATCCGTTTCGCCAGGTCTCGTTCGCAACGTCCGAGGCGCTGCGAAGCCGGCCGAGGAAGAAAGGGTGTCGAGCGAGATTGATGTTTTGTGCGCGAAAATTGGCAGCGAATCCGCTTTGGGATTCGATTTCGATTCGCGAAAGTAGACGCGAGAAGACGCGGCCCTAGGTGGCGGCGCAAAGGGAACGAGTCTCTTTCCGATATTCCTGCGGGATTTAATCAGTCGCGTTCGATGCGAGTCCGAGCGAAATGATTTCGGACTCGACATTTTAATTATTCTCCCACGTGCGGCGGAATTTTTTTTATTTATGGCGCCAGCGGCGGGCGCGGCAAGCGCGCCGTTATTTCGAATGCCCGGCGCCTCCGCGATGCGCTCGAGCGCGAACGGGCCTAGGGCTCGGCGCGCGGTGTCAGAAGTCGAAAGAATGAATTGTCGGGCCGAAGGGGGGCGGCCGGGCGCTAACAATGCGCGACGTCGCGCCGGATGCGGCGCGCACGGTCGGAAAAACTTATGCAGGCGCCGCCGACGACGTGAATTATAGGCAAATCTCTTTCGGGGGCATTTATTTCGCGCCGCACATTCGGAAAATATTAGTCCGCCGCCCGGGCGGCAAGCAAATTTTTCTCGTGCGCCGGCGAGTTTTTTTTTGTTGTCGCATAATCCTCGCCGCCCCTTTTCAGGGCGACCGCCCGACGCGCGAAAATCAGAAACTCGCGAATTTATTTTAAGCCTATTAAGCTCTCCACCGCCGGCGTCATCTTTAACAAGATGCGCGGCGTAACCGGAGAATAAATTCGATTTAAATCGTCGGCGCATTGCCAGAGTCCTTCGCGTCCTGCGGCAACAGTCCACGTTTTCGGATGATGCCCGACGAGGCAAAATTAATTCGAATTATTTCGCGAGGTATTTTATTAACAAGGCGCCGTATCTATTGTTTAATATCGCTCGGGGGTGGTGCGTGGGGAAAAAAATAATAAGGTAGAGACAAAAATCCTTGAGCACGCACCCTGCGCCTCACAAAAGCGCCTCGTGCGCATCAAAGCTAAATAAATAGCCGCGCGCACGAAACACAAAGCGGCGGATAATTGAATGGAATGCCGCCCAAGAACAATAACGTAGAGTACGGCGGGCGACGTGCATGTAATTTATTGCTAAAACCGAGAACGTGTCTGCATTGTGCGCCACCTAGCGCGCAAAGTTCGCGCCCAATTGGCGCCCTCTAGCGTCGAGCGGTTGCGGAAAGTTTTCCGTAAATTTGAGACTGTTTTATTAAAAGTCGGGGCGGACGCAAAGCTGGTTAATTGATAATTATCATAGCGCCGCTTCGTGCTACAGCGCCGCGAGTGCTTGTTAATTAGCGCGCATAAGCAAATCTCAATTAGCGCGTTCGCCGTTCGCCGAAATTCATAATCGAAACGCGTGCAACTTTCGACCGTTTCGGGCAAGCGCGCATCGTGCGTTTATTAGCTGTCCTCTGTCCGCGCATCTTTCGCCGCGCTGCGATGCGCGCCCCAAATGAAATCGTCGCGTGCCGGTTAAAATTTAATCACGCGCCGAATTATCCATGTGTTATTATTAGCAGTATGTTAGCCGCTTCAAAACGCGATAATCAAATAATTACCGAATGTTTGGCGCGTTCGCGCGCGGCGCGCATATCGTAATGCGAAATTACTTGATCACCTATGCTCGGCCCATAAACATGCAAATGCGACGTCGCGCCGCATCCGGCAGCGAACTCGGCCGCGCGAGGCGGCTAGCGGAAAGTTGACATGTCGAACGCTTTGCGCGCTCCGGATGTCGGGCCGTCGCGTGCAGCCGCCCCGAGCGAGATCGCAAGATGTTATTCTTCTGCCGTCGGCGGCGCTAACGCATTCGCGACTCGAAAGTTGTGATTCGATCTCGACGCACAACAAAAAGCAAATCGAATGTCGGAGAGATCTCGGTCGGGTCCGCGCGCTTTGGGGGGCTCCCCGAGGCGCGACGAAAGGTGGTCCCGGGATCGATTTGGCTTTCCGCGCTGGATTTTCCGAGAAGCGGCCGAGAAGCCTCGCCGAGCCCGGCGCATCCACATGACGCCGTTTCGGAGCGGGCAGTCTTTTATTTCGCCGAGTCCGTCGCGCGATCGCGACGAGACGCCTGCTCGGAATGTGCAAATTGAATAATGCCTGATTGCGCTCTTTTATGATTCCCGCGATAACGACGCTTGGCTTCCGGCGTCGCGCCGCGCGACGCGTGACACTGCGTTCGTTATCGCCGACGCCGTGACGTGACGATAATGCGCAACGCGCGCCCAAATCGAGCGCGCTCACGGACCGGCGGCAAACAGCGAAATTAGCCGCGTCGTAATCGAGTTTGCGACGGCGTCGTTAATCGCCGGCGGCGGCGCGCGTTCGTTCGCGTTCGCGTACGTGATCCGAAACGTTTGACGAGCCGGTCTGCGTGTTTTTTTTACGCGGCTGCGACGAAGCGTAAATAATGACGAATCGATGCGGCCGCGGCGCGCTTAACGCTCGGATAAATTTAACATTTTCGAAATTAGCGCCGCGGACAGTGCACGCGGCGCAAACTTGCCGATGTCTCTGCAAGCGCGAAGCGCACTGCACGTGGCGCGGCGGTGCCAAAAGCAAATTTCGCCGCGCGGCCGTAAAAAGCGCCAAGGCGAATTTAATTCGCGCCACTAAACCGAATCTAAACGCTTTGCTGCCGCGCATTATTTCGTTAGCGGGCGATGAATCATCGTCGCGAACGATCGAGGAACACGGCCATTCCGTAAATTTATAATTTCCGCCCGGGGCGCATTCGAGCCGAAGCCGAAGGACCTTGCGCTTTGTCCTCGCGGCGAGACGACGACAGCGCGCCTGTTAGTTCAAGGCTATGCTCAGCCACCCGCGAACGCTCGAACCGGAACGGAATGCTCTCCTCCTCTCGCTCCCGTCCGGACCGGCCATTAGGAGCCGCGCAGCGCGTGCTTTTTCTACGTTTTCTCCCAGCCGCGATGGCACGCGGGGCGGGGGCAACGAAAAAGCGAACAAGGTGTCACTTTTTATTGTCGCCGCCTAGCAGGGACAACCTTGGGACATCAATCGGCAATCGCATCTGCATCTCGAACGTCTTCCCAGCTCCTCCACTCCCGATAGATAGAAATCTAACTAACGACATCTAGCGGCGAAATGTTCCTCCGTGTAAATGTTTGATATGCTAATGCCCCGATCGGGTGGTCTTTAATATTGATGCGGTTCGATTTCTGGGTAAATATCCATCCGAGCGGAATATTATTTTTGCAGTCCTTCGTCAAACGTTCGCCCTCCCTCTCCCTCTCGCCCTCTGCCCGTGACGCCTGACAACGGGCGATGTGCGCGCGTGATTCTAACGAACCGTATTCACACGTCATTCGCCCGCTAGTTACGCATTCCTGTCACACGTCGGCGGCGAAGTGCGATATAAAACATTTCATGCCACTTCCACGCGCCCCCAGCATCCCCCGGCCGCCGAGCGCGCGTCGTTCATCCGTCTTGCGGTTCGGACGGAGCGGGCGTCCCGTCTCGTTCTGTTAATTGTCAATTTTCCTCCCGCGCGGCGTTTTTCCGATTTGTCCCGGTCGGCGGGCTTTGGTTGCGCCGAGCCCGGGAAGCTCCCGTCCGAAAGCAATAACGCCGCAGGTCGAGAAAGCTTCGGCGCTCCGAGGACGCCGCCGAACAGAAAGGAAGCGCCAAGAAAGCCGCGCGGGAGAAAAGAGAAACTCCGCGCTGACGTATTGCTCCCTTTGATAGGGGGAGGTCGCGCGTCTGGTGTATCCGACACAATGCGATCAACCGACAATGAACTTATCCTGGTTATTGTGCGGGCATTTTTCGTGCGGGCTTAATTAACAATGAAATATTCGGCGAAAGTCTCCGGTTTATTATTTCGGCCATCGTCGCATCGAGCGGAGGGTCCTCGAACGACTTTCCAGCCCTCGGAGCGTTTCGCGCACACCGCCGAAAGGACATTTGCTGCCTGATGGGACACACTCGAAGAGCGGCGCGTTTACATGACAATGCGGCACTCGAGGCCATTTATATCTGCGCGTCGCCAGGATATTGCGGCGGCCTTCTTTCGACAAGGACAATATTGTGCCAGCAATGGCGGCCTTATATCACCGATGTCCTATTCCAAATAAAAACTAATAGACGGCAATTCTGTAAGTGTCACCGGCTCGAGATAACTTGCGATAGAGCGCATTCTTCACCGGCGTCCTTGCCGGAAAGGGGAGTGTAATGTTACGTCCTTGCGTGTCGTCCGTCGCGAAGTGAAGCGCGTCACCTCTGTCTTAAACTTTAACCGCCCGCCCGACCACCCGTGCAGCCAAACATGACCGAATCCGTGTTTACAATATTCCGGCGGTGAGCGGTCGGTTTCCTGCGGCGATCCTTCGAGCAAGCCGCGCACCTGAAATCGAGTTTATCGCCCGTTCCCGCGTCCTTTGCTCGGAGGGACGAACGCCCAAACGTTTCGCGCATACACAGACGCGCTGAATTTTAATCGCCCGGCGCCTCCGCGTAATGGTTTTCCATATAAAATTTATTCGCTCGAAATATTGTCTTAAGCTAATATATTTGCGACGCTTTTACGACTTCGGCGAAATTAAATTCGGCATCGCGAAAGCGCCGGGCGCTTCCGGCACTTTTAACGTTTCAATTAAACGCTTAATAGGAAAGCGGCGTGTTTATCATTGGACGCTTTGGGGTAGAAGATGTTTTATGTCGATCGTTCAGCCGGCTCGTTTCACATGAGCCGCGCTCCGGTTCGACGGCGCGGCGAGACGTCCCGGACCGCTGAAAAGCTCTGGAACTCGACGCCCCCGTCGCGCGGTGGATAAAGTCATGAAATAGACGTACGTGCGCGCGTTCTCCGCGCAGCGTATCCTTCCTTTCCGATGATATTATGACGTTATTTATTATTTAGGCGCGATCGGTCTTCGCGGGCTTCGCGGCTGACGTGCAATATTTTAAGCCGCCGCTTTGTGGATCTCGCAGTCGCCGTGCATTTTCGATCGCCCGAGCAAGACCGCCTTTGCGCGCGCCGCGCTTTTATCTCTCGCCCTCACCTTCCCCCGGCCGGCGCTTTGTAGTCCTCGCCGCCGCCGGCAAATGCAGATCTTCTGATGTGGCCGGAGGGCGGTTTAGTCCGCGACGTCAATTCGTCCGCCTCCCTTTGAGCGCGCCGCTCGCAAGGAATTACGGAGTTTAATGTTTTGCCGGCGCGTTTTTCAATGCGATTCGCGCGCTAATGCGAAGGACGAGGACGCAGCGAAGGATGCTCGAGGCGCAGCTGCACGTTCG
>JARRAA010012667.1:0-10941 GCA_030557295.1 Ecitodaemon sp. MM-2014 | reverse complement strand
CGCGAATGTTACTAAAGTTCGCGTCGCGACCGAGCGTCAATTAAACACCAACAGCCGGCGAGCTAAAAATCAGGGAGGTGCGAGTTCGAAAAGTTCCAAGAAGTTAAACAACGCTCGCTACTTTCATTCACCCATACAGGTTATGGTCAGAAAAGAGAGGTAAAGTGGATTTAATATTGATGTAATGATTAATCGTTTATTTCTGCATAAGCTCTTAATTATGAAATAACTAAAAGAATAAAAATTACAACCGAAGTTCAATTATATAACCCGGAGATGCGTTATCCTAAAATTTATGTTTAAAACTCCTCGACAAATCGACAAAATTAATCGCACAATCTCGTGTACCGCATATAACTAATGAACAGTCAAAAATTAGATAATGAACGTTTTATAAGAGTTTTGTAATCCGAGTATCTGAATATAAACACAAACTTATTTTTAATTGCATGTTTAAATAGTAATTTACGTAATAACACGGTCAATTACTTTTTTCCTCCTAAAGATACAAACTGCTTATTAAAAAACAATAAAACCATCTGATAAAAATCGAACTATCCACGCATAATTTTTTGCGCCAATGAAAGAATCGATTATTTAGTAAGTAAAACATAAAATAACATTACAACATAATGCATAGGTACACTTTAATAAATTGCATAATTCACACATAATTCCCTGCATTCGTCGTTGCATTTCTTGTTTTCGCAATATTTTCGTCGCCTAGGTTACCAGGTCATCGTGGACTCTCGCATCGTGCCAAACTTGTGCGTGCAGAATCTGCACGAGGTGTGGTGAATGTGAACAGGCAATTCAACATGTATAAAACACAGAGGCATTCATGTCTAGAGAAAGAATCATTTGCAATACTTTTCAATGATTTTCCTAAAGTATAAACTCTCCACTTTTAACCATAATATAACCATAAACAAGTTTCGTCATTTCTAGTTTCTCTCCACCTTACCCAGAAACACATTTTTGACCACAATGAACACTCATAAATTTACTTGAATTTTTAAATGTCATAAAATACATTAACTATCAAATTTCTTATGTCTTACAAGAACCATGTCAACAATAGGCGTCGACGTCGCGGAATAGAATTTATTTCTCAAATTCCCATTGGCGTTGAATGCGGAATGAGATTCATTGAATCAGTGTAGGTGAGCGATTCGGTGCTTTATTGAAAAGTTGAAAAAAGTGAAAGCGACGCGGTCACTTTGTGACACTTTTACTCGCCGCGTTCCGAGTTCCAGACGAACGGAATTAATTTTATGTCAAAAATTTCCAAATTTATATATATTCAACTTAATTTATTAATAACGTTAAGCATTGGTTTGTTATTTTTTTATGTATATGTTAATTACTTTAACTGTCAAGGGCAATGGTGTTAAACTTGCCCCAGATTGATGGAATCTTAAACTACTTGGAGTTTCCATGTCTCCAAGCTAATCGACTTACATTAGTATTCTCGTAATGCGTGGTTTACTCGCTGCTGATTCTGGTTGCATATTGGAATAAGAATTTAAAGTTAGCGTATTTCGAATATTGACGCAGCAAGTGTTGCAATTGTGTATCACGGTTAGATTGACTAATAATTGAATTGGATTGATCTTGAACGCATTTTTGTGATCCGAACGTACATTTTATCACGTAGCCAATGCACGTATTATAAAACCATCTAAATAAATAGAAATATTAAAAAAACAAACACATTCTCAACCAAAAACAAATTAAATTTAATAAAATATTGGTTCAAAACTATTTTCATTCAATGAAATAACAAAAGACCCTAACAAATAACTGCACACTTTCTAAATTAAAGTTTACAAATGGTTCAAATTAATTTAACCTCTGTTCTATTCAGTTTATTCATTGTCAGTTTCGATTATGTCATTTTGCCGCAATCTATTTTTGTTTTTGTTCTCTTTTATTACAATTGTTTGCTTTGCATTTATTTTGGTTGTGGGTTTTTAGCACTGTTGATTTGCAAACGAGTAAATTTTAGTACAGTTTATTTAATCGCCATTTATCTCTTTGCGCAGCACACGCAATAGCCAGGTAAACAAAGAGAACGACGCAAATTAACCATTGCATTAACAAAGTCAATAGGTTTTTCGTGCATTCGTGCGTCGAAAGATAATAATTAAATGATTCTTGCGCAATGCACACACTACCATGTGAACGCCGATGCCGGTACCATGAAGTCATGAACGCACCAAATATTTGGTACCATCCTCAATTTCACATCTTACGCAACTCGTGGCCGACGCACCGCTGGAATGAAATGAATGAAAGCAGCAATCATTTGCGACCATATTGTTTACGATCGTTGACGTATTGGGGATATTCCGCGCGTTTTGTAGATTGTTGGTAGATGTAATCTTGCCCCAGGACACTCTTTCACATCTACAAATACACCACACTGCACAATAAAATAAAGAAATAGTGTAGGAAACAATGCCAGTGACAAATAAATTGAATTGGTGTTACAGTAGGTCAGCAAATATTTGGTATTATTTCTAGTCAATGAGTAACAACAATAGCGGCGTGTTATGTCCATTGGTATGGGTCAGTTGAGCAATTGCAGGGTAAATGTGACATAATAAGGACGAAACCTGGGTCTGGGAAATTCAAGACTGTATATTAGGTACAAGAGCGATTATAAATGAAACACAATATTTATGAGTCAACTGAAAGATTTATTTCTTTAATTTAAATGTTTATAGTATAATCGTCAATTAGGAGGGTTTCTAGCCGTTCTTACAATCTCCATACCATCTCACAACATCCTCGTAAAAGCTTCCTTCACATTTTCATCTTTCGTCAAAACTTTGCCTCACATCTGATTTATCTTCGTTATAATCCACATTTATTTAATTCATTCAAAGCTCGATGACTGCTCACTGCCATCCTAGACGGCGCTTCCACTCATTACAGCCAACTCTGCCATCATTGCATTAAATACTGATTATTATTATTGTTTATTACTCATTGTTACTCTGTTTCGGTTGGTCGACATGTGATGTCGTCTTATCGTCTTGAACATGTTTTACAACATTTATTCGTAAATGTGCTTCACATACGATTTTCAATCAATCAATCTGAATTGTCTCCTACCCCGATAACGTATTTTCGAACGGATCGTTTAAAACTTAGACAAATCTGATGCAAAATTCCCCAGTATTTACGTTATAATCGTTTAGTGAATGTTAGTAATATCCCTGCCGTTTGGCGAGTTAGACGGCGCTACTCGACGCTAGATGGCGCTAGTTGGTAATGTTCTTTATACACATTGTATGCATTCAGACTTTGTTTCGTCAATGATCTTATAGTGTGAATATTACGTCGATGATGTCAATTTTGTCTACGTGTTTAAAAATGTTCGATTCTGAGATTGATTGATTGATCTTCACTAATGATATAATTTTACGCACGAAACGCATAAACGATGACGTGACGTTTTCTCTTGTTATTATCAACGGTCGCAATGTTGATGTTTTGAGATTTTCTTTTTCGCATTTTTTAACTTTCATGTCAAAATCTACTATGTTACAAATTTAGCTCACACGACGTGTATATACGCGCACGACAATGTCAACGTCATGGTCGTTCGAATGTCTTTATCATTATCAATGTCAATTTGTTGCCGTGCTAGGAAATTAGTATGAGAGAATTTAATATACAGTGTGTACATGTGTACATTTTACAATGCTTTACAAATGCGTTTTTTTTTGCTTCATTATCGTTTTCGATCTGATTTATTGTTTATGAAACGTGGTTTAGAATGGATTTTATTAATGCTGCCTCAGAGCATTCCCCATTTTTTGAAATTGCGCTTAAATCGCATTCAACGTCAGTCGATGATGAGCTATTTGAAAACAAAGTGATAGTAAAAACTTCTATTAGGAAATCGCTACTGATATTTAATCGGTATGATTTGTTTCACGTTGTTT
Organism: Ecitodaemon sp. MM-2014; assembly: GCA_030557295.1. Taxonomy (NCBI): domain Eukaryota; kingdom Metazoa; phylum Arthropoda; class Insecta; order Coleoptera; family Staphylinidae; genus Ecitodaemon; species Ecitodaemon sp. MM-2014. The sequence continues at coordinate 6,985 of JARRAA010012667.1, read as the reverse complement.
GTTGGTTACGTTTCGGTATGATGATTTCGTTCTGCAATTAACTGCCCGACCGTCTCCATAGATTTCACGATTCGTTTATGATATGTGCACACACATTCATTAAATCAGCTACTGTAAACATTTCATTGGTTTCCTCGAACCTAACCGGACTAAACAGTCTGACAAAAGAACGTCATAAACAATCGAACCGAACAAGAATAGAGGTATAAATAACTCTCAACAGTCTAAATATTCAACGTTAATCTTTCTCCGATCTTCACGCCTGCGCGCGAATCCTTTCTTCGTTCGTCGTTTTGCTTCAACTTTTATCTGTTTATGTTTCAATAATTTCGCGTAAATTTAAACCGCCATCTTGTCGCCGCTCTGAATTAATTACACTAGATATAATATCATATCGTACGTTTATATAGACGCCTAAAATTGACCAAACAGAAAATTGACTAGAGATCATTCGCAATGAATTTTACCACCTTTCGTTCGACATACAATGTGTCCGAAATTTTTTCGCGTGTAAAAAAAAATTGGACACGCTGTAAATTTAATTGTATGCTCTTGTCTTATTCCTTCTTCCATCATTTCCAATGATGACGATATAGATGATTTTAATAATATTCATTAATAATACATCATGTAGTCGAATGTCAAAATGCACGTTGACGGTATTTGACAGATGACATGACAATGAACAAGATTCGCTCAGCGAACATGCTTTCCTCGTGTGCTGCACGTGTAAAGTGTATGTATAATATCTACAGTTACATTCATGAAATTTCCTCGCCTCCCAGCTTTTGTCTAAAGTTCCATCCTTTTGCAAAACTAAACGAACATCCGTGCGGCCTAGAATAATTACGTTAGTATATGCATATGTATACATGTGAAAATCTAAGCGCTCGGCACGATTCCGCTTTGCCGCCGTCGCCGTCGTCGCACAAACACCGCGAACGAAAATCTAACAACAACAAGACGTCGACAAGACGGACGCGCCAGAGGAGCGGAAGTATTGGCGAATACTTTGTCCGGCGGCCATCTTGTCGAAGCGCGCGACGACGCGCAGCAATCGAGGATAGACGCGAGCGCAGAAATCTACCTTACCGACATAATCGACACGTACATATCATATCAATATCAATTTATAGTATGCAATATCAATCTAGTTAGGAATATATCCGCTATGACGTGGTGTACGATGCGTGTGTTCACTTGTTCATCCACTCCGAGTGCGACGTCATCAAAAAATGTAAAAAGCCTAGATACCCACTATCGGCCATCTTGTCCAGCCACTTATCTACACGTATTACGATTACATTAACATCATTAAAGTTATCTCGTTAGTCGTTACGTTAGTCATTAAAATCATTACGTTAGTCTTTACGCCCTAGATATTCATTATGTCTGATGATAGTGTGACGTTCATTAAGTGGTGGCAGTGTTGTCGTTCCGCGCGAGGACGCACCGTATAAACATTGGACGCGCATGCGCGTGTAAACTTTTACATACAATTAGTTAGTAATATACATGTTCCAAAAAACGCTTCGCATGTGTATATATAGTATGTATATGCATGAGTATATGCTTAGTAGTATTTCCGGACAAGAATGTAGTGAGGAAAAGTCGGAACGAGGTTGGAACGATCTGAAAGGGTATTTTACATCGTGTGTGTGTGTGTGGTAACAGCAACAAATTATATTATTTCAATGTCAGATGAATAACACAATTTGCATGTTTGTAGGTTACGTAGACTCTACAAGTAATGAATTTATGTTTATCAGTTGTTTTCGTCAGCTTAGTAACTTGCCTAGGGGAATTTTGTGCTTTCAAGTTTCAACAACGTCGTCGTACTCAATCACACGAAGACAAAACGAAATCGCGCTATAGAATAATAAGAATTTCTTCGTCTCTCTGCTAAATTCGCTATATATATTCAACTACGGATACGATCTCCATAAACACACTGTATATCTGTATAACCTACGCCACTTTGGTATCAGCGCATCGGTGCGCAATCAAAAAGTCGATACAAAGCGTAAAAAATTGAAAAGTCAAAAATCATCGTCTGCGTCTCGCCATTCCCGCAATATTTTATGTATGTATAGTCGTATCATATATTTTTATATATATAATATTATTTATATATATGTATATTGTGCAAACACATAACAATGATTCACTAAGTCCTGCGACATTATTTTTCTTTTCAGACAGTGGTAACTACTTCTCGTTTTCAATTTAATGTTATTGCAAACATTTTATTAATTCGTGTCTGTGTTTTTGTCTTCGTCTTGCCTGACATTAGCTATTTTTTAGTTTAGTTAGTTATTTTAGATTAGTTTAGAACTACATCAAAGTTTAACTACGGCTAAAAGTCTTTAAATCATGTCATCAATGCGAGAAACGTCGCAAAATAATCGTAATAAAACCGTCCGCTTAAATATTTTAAATATAGATAATAATAGATAATAGATAATAATAGATAGCTATTCTTCTATATATAATATATCGATTTATCTTTCATTTATATTATATACGTTAACAATGATACTATCGCCGAGTACGTTTGATTCTATCAAGCAGACATAAATTACGCGTTTAGCTGACATAACCTTGCGTGTCGTGTGGGATTGGTTATGTTTAGTCTGATAATTCGCCGTCGCCTTCGACGTCCTTTTCACCTACCTCGCGCGTATTGCTGTCTTCGGTCTCGATGCTGCTGGTGGGTGTAGGAGTTTCTTCCACTTGTAAATGGCCGCCGCGGCCTCCGTTCGAACCGTTACCATCGTGGCCGTTGCCGAGATGGCCACCATTGCCGTTTCCTCCAGTGCTGCTTGGGGAGACAGCGCTGGGCGAGCTGCTGTCGTATTTATAAGGACTGTATCCGCTGGTGGTGGTTGCGAGGAAAGATTTGTATTTGTCGCTGGCCGCCATGCTGGTTGTGTAAACATCGGTGCTAAATACGTCTGATGCTGCCGAAGAGTAAGACTTGAATGTTTCGTATGCGAAGGGCTTATCTTTTCCGTTGTTGGAGTGATTGCCATGGCTGCCATGATTTCCTGCCGTCGAATGTACGCCATGGCTGTTGGTTACTGATGTTGCCGAAGAAGTTGAACCATATTTGCCATTATCAAACAATTTATCGAAAAGTTTGCTCGTGGCGCTAGTAGAGTCCTTGCCGTTTTCATAAGATCTGTCGTAGGATTTTCCATTTGTTACTGGGGAACTGTCATAGGAGTATTTGTTGGTATCAAAGAGATTCGAGTATTGTTTTGATGTCCCATACTTGTCGGAACCACTGCCGTTTCCATTGCCGCCATAACTAGTAGCTTCTGGGTAATTGAGATAAGCCCCTGTTAGGAATGGATTAGTGCTTGCGAATGTTGTTGGTTGAGTCGGAGGTGGAGCAGGTTGGGAAGTTTGTGAGTAACTGAGGCTGTACAGGCTTCCAGTGGCGCTACTCATGTTAGAGATAGTTGACTGCAAGCCAGTCAAAGTGGATAACGCGCTGGTTGCAGATGCCAAGGTCACAGCCATTCCGGCGGAGCTGCCTTGCATAGCAGGAGAACTACTACGAGTAGTTCCGAACGACGGGCTTGCGCGGCTGAGACTAGTGATCGACGGTGACTTTGTAGAAGCAAAGGCGGATGTTCCATTAGCAACACTGGATGCCGCAGATGACGGAGTGTGGCGCAAAGTCGGCGAGTTTCTCATCGAAGATGGAGATCCACGTAGAGCTGCCGGAGAAGCGCTGACGGCACGCGAGGTTGGCGTCTGGTAGTGCTTAACCGAGTCCGAGCCTGACTGGCTGTCGCTGCTACTGCTTGGAGAGCCGGGCGAGGAGACTATCACCTGGCGCGGCTTGTGCGCGGGCTGGGATGGAACTGCTGACGAGGCCAATTGTGCCCCCGCTACCGGCAAGCCCGCTGCTGAGGCTACCGAGGAGTCCGCTCGCGGGGCCACAGGCGGTGCGACTCGCGGTGAGAGCGGACGGTAGGGACCTTTGTTTACTGATGATTGGCCCTAAAGACAAACAATAAACTTTAAGTTCTCCGATTGACAAAGTTGCTAGAAACTTACGAGTGTCTGATGTGAGGGGACCGGTGGCACAGGCCCTCTGGGGCCCGAGACTAGAGAGCGAGGAGGAGGAGGAAACGGAGCCGCTGAGTGCCGAGACTGCTCGGATCCCAGCGGGCGTTGGGCCAAGTTGACCGCTGAGCCCGACGCTCCCGATGCCGCTCCCAGACCCGCCGCTGCCGGAGCTAACGCACTGCGACTGTCTCCACGCGGCCCGGGTAGCCTGGCGCGTCGACCTGTCTGAAAAGGTCCCCCTCTCAATACCAACAACACCCCGACACATCAAGCGACACTCAGCGCATCGTACAAGATGGCGGCCACTAGCCTAGACCTCGCGGTCGAAACGACCAACTGATCTAATCATGCACTCAACTCAATACTACGACTCAACTCTAATCGACTTTTACTTCAATACTGATCATCGCAACTTGTATTAACTAGGAATAAATCATAAAAGGTGACTTATGTATGTGACCAAGAGGGCGTATGAGAAATGGCGTCGAGATAGTGAATGGTTAGATGAAATCTAAGCTAGTGTGATTGATAAGTTTCGGGTGAGTTGATGTGTCGGTGAGAACAAAAAACGCATCGCATCCCCATATTTTAGGTGCGCTTACCGGGCTTACCGGGAGTGAGCAAGACATTACCTGAGTGGTGTTTGGGCGTCGGCCATATTTGCAACAGATACTTGAGCACCCCGATGGGTTGATTGTAATCGACCTCGTGTTTCACCGCCGTCGGATGTCCATCGGCATTGGAGTGCAAAATTAGAACGGGGGCTAATGCTGTTGCTAAATTCTGGGCGGACATTTTGTTTCTGTCCGAAGCAGAGACCACTAATGCGAGGTGGTCCATCAGGAATATTAGAGTTGCCTAAAGCGCAAGATATTATAAAAAAATCATTTTACACAATTATTATACGACAAAACCATACCCTGTTCGCTCTTGGTAGGCAGTCTAAGATAGAGAACATTAGTTTGGCATTGCCTTCAGGATCATCAGGTAAGCACACGCCTAAAGCATCCACCATCATCTGATACAGACACTTGGTGAACAAAGGTTCTGGCAGTTCTCTCAAATAGTCCTTCAAAACTCCGGTAATAACATTAATGTCTGGAACATTGTCAGGGGTCAGGTCCACAGATCGGCTGTTCCTTTCAAAGGCTTCCCGCAAAATTCTCTTTTTAGTTGCCGATCCGCATAGTCTGTACAATCCAATTATATCCAAACCCCGCCGTTCAATCTCTTCAACACATCTTCGAATAATAATGGGTACTTGTTGTCCAGGCCCAGCCAATCCAGTTGAAACTCCACCAGGAATACCACCAGATTTAGCTTCCCTATTGACTATACTTTCAAGATCTACACCAAACAAAGGTTGGGTTCTTGAAAGTGTCATGGACGAGATACCTCTTCGACGGTACAGTGTAAAGGAATCTGTATGTCGAAGGCGCAGATAGAGAGTACCTCTGGGCTCAATTTTCAGAGCCAGCTGATGCAAAGGTCCTGATTTGAGCAAAGACGCAAGATGAACTGAACCCTTGTAACAGAGTTTGTGACGATATTGTGGGTCCCATGAGTAAATAAGCAAGTCTAACTCGCGGTTATAAACTAGATCTAATTCAAAGGACTCGTCCCAGTCAAATACCAGATCGCCAGTGCGAACCACCGTGCGGGCTTTGTGTACTCTATCGCATTCCAATACGCAGTACAAATCTCTCATGCCAGTTGACCCTAAGATAGGTAAATCAATAGTTATAGTATGGAATCACCAAGAAAGTCGTTATGGCATTACCTCCTATCGTCGGAGCTGTTCCACTACTAGGTGTAACCGGTGTAGTTGCGTTAGACGTGCCCGTCGATGCTCTTAATCCTCGCCCTGCGAGTAAGTGAACCCACAATAAACCACTAACTGGTTCCTCGCCACCCATACTACTGCCGCCCAACGACTGCAGCCCACCAAGTCCGCTTCCTTGCATGGGTTTGTCAATCTTGTATTTCAAGAATTCAGCAGGATTAATATCCAACTGTCTTTGCCCTCTTGGCAGAGTTCCACTGGGAGTCGGAACAGGACTAGGTGCCCCGGTTCTAACAGCATCCAACTCGAGCAGTTGTCGCATGCGTCGCATGGATGGCGACCTACTCGAGGCTAGAGCTGAAAGACAAACTTTAGAACATTCTCACATCCATACATTTAGCTTCCAGATCAATAACATTGATCGTTGCAGGGATGGGTTGTAACTAAAGGGTTATTACCTGATGGGGATGATGTGATATGTTGAGTTGACAATGAGCGAGCGGGAGTTTGATGCTGCGCACGCGAGAAATTGCGATCTAGCGTCGCGGTGACGCCCGGCCTGCCGTACGCGCTGTAATACCCTCCTTCGGTCTATCGGAAAAACAGAATATTTTCAGCCAATTGGTGCTAACCCTAAGACTAAACATCAAACATAACCAAACTAGACTAGACTAAACTAAACTAGAACTTTCACAGTGCTAAACTAGACGCGACTAGATCTAAGACGTCAAAGTCGTCAACCCTACTAGAGAATTTTCTGTGATTTTGAGAGTCTGACTTACATCCTTAAGGGCAGCATGAATGTTTTCGGCGCTGTAGGTGAACCTCGCCGCGCGTTGCTGATTGAGGACATCACGCGACGCCCGAATCTGCTCGTAGATGGCGGAGGTGGAAGGCGTGCGGCTCAGCCACTGCCTGTACTCGTCTGAAGTGAATATATTGGGTGACGACGGTATCCTCCCTTGTGTGGGTTTGCGATCGGTTCACAGACACAACAATCGATGTTGATGGTGATGATGATGATGATGTAAGCAATGATGATGGTGGTGTGAGATGATGATGAGAGTGTAATGGTTGATACGAGTGGAAAGAAATCAAGAACATTTAGTGTGCACGACTAGT
>JARRAA010012602.1:0-46347 GCA_030557295.1 Ecitodaemon sp. MM-2014 | reverse complement strand
AAGGCTAGGAATTGGTTTTTGGTTCTTAAATGTTGATAAGCGTTCAACGACCAGCTCAACAACCAATCAACTCTGTACTGTGTAATATGTAGCAATCTGTTCATCGTACTTTAACGATTTATCAGAAAAAGTAAATTTATTTAGTAACATAATTATACTTGTTTAATACTTGCAACATAATTATTGTGACGAGGCGCGAAATGATATGGACACTTATATCTTTGAAGATATAGCTTATGTATTGTAATTGATATTAATTTATTGCTGGCCTAAACCCGAGCACGATTTTATTGCGTCCGTGCTAATGAATGCAAATTAGAATAATGTTTCTTTTGTTATTTGATCAGTGGAAAAAATATCGTTTTGCAATCTGCGTATTTTTACAGTCTTATTGACATTACATTTCCCTCATTGCGTCTTTTCAGTTGCATAAACCGAGTATCTAAATTTAAATAATTTCTCAATGCACTGATCTGCGCATTATGAATTATGAGTATATAAGTACGAAGATTATCTTCAAGCAGCATCAGTTAAACATCTTACAACAGCTCGACATCCTATGCGGCTCAAACATCTTGCGCCAACAGCACCATCTTAAAAACCAATATGGTATCATCCGCAGTAATCATCTTGAGCATGGCTTTAGCCTCCGGTGAGTGTGTTATAAATGATCAAAGTATAGGTATATCAATATCATGAAATATATATTTCAATTAGTTGCCGCGGCTCCGCAACCGGCCGGTGATCCACTCGGTGGATTGTTGAATCTCCAACTTCTTCAACAAGATGCTAACAGCAATCCAGCGCTTTTAAATCTTGGACTGATAAATGGCGATGGAGACAATTGCAACAACGGAGGAAACAATGGTGGAAGCACTGGTAACAATGGTGGATGTACTGGTAACAATGGAGGACTCCTTGGTAACTTGCTAGGAGGCTTATTAGGAGGTGGAAACAACGGAACTGATGGGGGACTCCTTGGTGGTTTGCTCGGCGGTGGTAACGATGGAGGACTCCTTGGACTTGGCAACTTGCTAGGAGGTTTATTAGGGGGTGGTAACAATGGTGGCAATAATAATGGCAACGGGAACGATGCTAACTGCAATCCAACAACAGAAAAGGGATTAGTATCAAACTTATTGGGAGAATTACTGTGAAGACCATCCATCCAATGTTAAATAGAAAATAGAAAAGAAAATTTGAAATCATTTAATAAATTTTAAAATATGATAAAATAATATTGACTCCTGAGATAATTCATTTGAATTCTATTTAGGTTTCATGTGACAGATCAAGTGCTAATTTTCAGGCACAAACAAATATGGTAACATAGTAACTAATAATAAAACCAATAGATATATTACAATCATAATCTATCTTATAAGCCAAAAGAGCACAGAATAACTTGAAATCCCCTCCACAACATCCCTGACAACACAGTCTATGAGGTGGTACAGGTAATGCCAATAACACTGAGACATAACGAACTTGTCAAATACTTCTTATCCCATTGCTTCCCGAATTAATTTAGCCAAAAGAATAGTTTTTACACCAAATATTGTTAATAACTCTTAATAATTAAAGTTTTTTCGTGAAAAAAGTTATGTTTATGTGAAGGGATAGTTGTGAATTTGATTTCCACTTATAAATGCTACAAAATTCTGGTTTTCCCTTCCTCAAATGAGGACAGTAGTAAAGAATGGGTTAAGCGACAGGCCCGACTTCCTCATCTCCTTGGATTCTTTCACACATCTGACAGTAGAGATTTTATAGCCAAATTTACACTTTAAAAAACGTGGCACCACCATACACAAACTCTGCTCTAAAGTTATTCCTGCATAGATACGTATATAGGTTTTCATAATAATCATCACTCTATGTAACCGTTCCCTTGTTTCGGCAATCTGTGTGTTCATTCCATAGTTTATTGTTTGACAAATTATAACTTTTGTTATGCTTCGGCTGAAGAATCTTTTGGTGGGTGGCTAAAAAATTTATATTAATACTACTATATGCCATAAAATTGTTTCATTTTGCACATTTAAATCATTTCAAGGTACATATTATTTGGATATACTATAAAATACAATATAGAGAATTGTTGAACGACATGAGGAACATTTGAAAAAAGTTTGGCTCATTTTTAAAATGGATTCCGTATCAGTTCAAAGTACAAAGATGATTGGGGCCTTAACCGCAAAACAATATCGTTTTGCAATCAGCTTATTTTTATCCAATGTTACTGACATCTCACATGATAAATTTCCTTGGATGCGTCTTTGCAGTTGCATAATCCGAGTATCTAAATTTAAATTATTTCTCAGTGCATTGATCTGCACTATTATGAATTATGAGTATATAAGCATGAAGATTATCTTTGAGCATCATCAGTTGAACACCTTACAACAGCTCAACATCCTACGCGGCTTGAACATCTTATTGTAACAGCGCCGTCTTGAAAACCAAAATGATATCATTCGTAGCAATTATCTTGAGCGTGGCTTTATCCTCTGGTGAGTTTGTCATAAATGATCAAAGTATAGGTATATCATAAAATATATCTATTAGTTGCCACGGCCCCGCAACCAGCTGGTGATCCGTTAAGTGGTTTGTTGAATCTCCAACTTCTTCAAGAAGATGCTAACAGCAATCCAGCACTTTTAAATCTTGGACTGATAAATGGCGATGGAGACAATTGCAACAACGGAGGAAACAATGGTGGTAACAATGGTGGTAACAATGGTGGTAACAATGGTGGATGTACTTGTAACAATGGAGGAAATAATGGAGGACTCCTTGGTAACTTGCTTGGAGGCTTATTAGGAGGTGGCAATAACGGTGGAAACAACGGAACTGATGGGGGACTCCTTGGTGGCTTGCTCGGCGGTGGTAACAATGGAGGACTCCTTGGACTTGGTAACTTGCTAGGAGGATTATTAGGGGGTGGTGGAAACAATGGAGGCAACAACGGAGGAAATACTGGTGGCAACAACGGAAGTGATGGCGGACTCCTTGGTGGTTTGCTCGGCGGTGGTAACGATGGAGGACTCCTTGGTAACTTGCTAGGAGGTTTATTAGGGGGTGGTAACAACGGCGGAAACCATGGAGGTAACAATGGTGGCAATAATAATGGCAACGGGAACGATGCTAACTGCAATCCAACAACAGAAAAGGGCTTAGTATCAAATTTGTTGGGAGAATTACTGTGAAGACATTACTTACAACTCAAGATTTACGAACATAAACATAAAATGTTATATCGAAAATAGAAAAACGAAATATTGAAATCACCAATTTAATAAATTTTATAATATGAATAAATAATTTTACTTCTTAAAGATTATACTTTGTAATATCTTTCTTATTCTTTTAACAGCTGCTATACGAAGAGACCATTTCCGGGTAAAAATTAATATGACAACAAAGAAAGTCATAATAAAATCAATAAATAAAAACAAACAAAAATATATATTTTATTTTGCAAATTTGAATCGTTTTAAGATACATTTCTAGGTGTAAAACACAAAATATTGCAATTTGGTGGACTATAACTGTATAACATTAATTTATAAGGTGAATCTTAGAGAAATACTTACTGTTAGACAAAACGAACCCCAAATATGACACTTTTCATGCGAAAAAAATCGTCTCTAAAATATTGGTAACATTTGATAAGAGTTTAGCTTTCTTTAAAAAGGCTGCTGTTGTATTGTGTATAAATGCAGCGTTAATTCGGAAATAAACATTTAAAAAACGGCCCAAATCCAAAATAAAATAATACTTTGTGCAAATAATATGTGACTCATGCCGAATTAATAAATATTTATTACCAATTGTATGACTCGTTTCTTAAACGAGTGCAGTCCTGAAACACAGGTCAAAACTACTATCACCGCGTCACGTTGAAACCATGCATATTGGATGTGGTACGTGCTCTTATCATATTATGCTGCAATTTGAGACAATTACTAAAGTCATTGTTTTCAGTAAAGTAAATAATGCTTCAACAAATATTAACAACTTTGTCTTTTGACTATTGTTTCCAAAGGATTGCGTGAGTAGATTTTGCAAGAAATAAAACTAGTATAAAAGTCGGAGGAAGAAAAAATACCAGCATCAGTTCAGTTTGATTGCTTCAAGCAACTTCCTTCCAGGTAAACAACAAGAACATCTTGGAAAGATAACACCATGTTTCTCCGATTGCTTGTTATTGTTGCGGTTCTTCCATATGGTAAATTGTTTAGATATAAACGTCGACTAATGAAATAATTAATTCAATGATATTTAGTCTTCCCAGCTCCATCATCCCTACTGGACTTAGATTCTGGTTTACTTGATGATCTGTTAGGAGGCCTGTTATCTTTAGGCAGCGACTCCAATTCATCATCCGAGTCTGGATCTAACTGTAAAACAACAACTCCTAAACCATCTTGTCCAACAACCACAACTAAACCTCCTACGACTACTGCTGAGCCTTGTTCGACCACAACAACTAAACCGCCAACAACTACAACCAAACCACCAACAACCACAACGGCTTGTCCGACGACTACCACCAAACCTCCGACTACAACAACCGCGTGCCCAACAACAACCACTACCACCAAACCTCCGACTACAACCACGTGCCCAACAACAACCACTACCACCAAACCTCCGACTACAACCACGTGCCCAACGACCACCACTACTGAATGCCCAACCGTACCAACAAAACCGACAGTTCCTACTAAACCTCCGACCCTTCCCACTCTTCCGCCAACAGAATGCCCAACGGTTCCTACTAAACCACCAACACTTCCGACATTGCCAACTCTTCCACCAACAGAATGCCCGACCATTCCTACCCAACCTCCAACGCTTCCCACCTTGCCAACTATTCCCCCAACTCTTCCCACGTTGCCCACTCTGCCACCAACTGAATGTCCGACCATTCCTACTTTGCCAACACTTCCAACGCTTCCAACAATTAAACCCACGTTGCCTACTCTTCCTCCAACCGTATGCCCAACTGTAGTACCCACATTGCCAACAATACCACCCACTCTCCCGACCATAAGTCATTGCCCTTTATTACCAACCCTTTAGAGTAAACCAGTTTGTCTGTTAATCTACTGCTGTCAACCAATAAATATGTAATTGCAAAATATACCAAGAATAGGAACACTATGTGTATGTCTGGAGGTGCAGATAATAATGTAATAAATAAATGGAGATATTTCCTTTATATGAATGACCGTTATTTATTTAATCGGCTGTTCTACGCAAGTTAACGTCATTTACAAAGGATGCAACAATAAGATATAACTATTGTTACTTGTGTTTAACAATTTAATAAATAAAATACAACATTTATATTCATGGCCAGTGAAATCAAACATTTTTGTATATTCTTGTGATGTTTTTAATATAAAACAAAGAGATTTTCCACAATTAATATAATTGCTGACGTAGGTTTAAAAAATATGAATGGAAGCTCCAGAACTATAAATACTGCAGCCAGTGTTGTTGAAAGTATCACTTCTACGGTTTGTAGTTCGATATAGTAACTTCAAAAAATGAAATTGATTGGAGTTTTGTTGTTATCCATAGGCCATGGTAATATGTAAAGTAAACAGTACGAAATAATGTAGAAATTAACCCTTATTGTTGCTATTTCAGTCTGGATGGCTCCTTCAGGACTTCTAAGTGTAGATCTTCTTTCGGGAGCTGCAATTGGTAATGGTTTAAGTGTCGGTCACGGGCTTCCCACGACTACAAAGAAACCAACAACAGCAAAGCCAACACCGACGGAGTGTCCAACAACTACGATCAAACCTACTAAACCAACTACTACCGAATGCCCAACAACGGTACCAACAAAACCACCAACACATCCAACCCTTCCTACTCGTCCACCAACTACCCCAACGGTTCCTACAAAACCGCCAACAACTACAACAACAAAAAAACCTACCACTCCCAGTTGTCCTAGTGAGACCACTACGAAGCCTACTGTAACTACGACTAAACCAACGATCCCCTCTACAACAAAACCTACTACCAAATATCCTACCTCTGCAACCTGTGCTACCACAACTACGAAAAATCCAACTGGAAGCACAATTAAGCCGACACCTCCAACCACCAAACCAACAGAATCGCCAACAACAACAAAAAAATACTGCGTATGCACTACCACCACTCGCAAGCCCACAACGACTGCTTCCTGTGACAAACCGGATGCAAATGGGCATAATGGCGCGGACAGCGATCACGAAAACCACGAGGGTCACAAAGAGCATCATAAACCAAAACATGATGACAAGCACAAGTCATCTAAGAACCACAAACCTAAACCACCTGTAGGATATTGCGAATGTTGAGAAGAAGTCAATTGTGAATTTGTAAAACTGTAAATAAATAGTGAAAATGTAATGCAAAAAGCCTTTAATCATTGCCAAAAATAAATTACAGAAATAAATTATGTCTTCCGTTTCATAATGAGCCTTTTCTAGTATGGGCGGCGATGATGATGATGATGATGACCATGATTGGGGTGATAATTGATGTGATCGTGATTGTTTTGGATATTCTGTACAGCACCCAGGACATTAGCGTTATTGGCTATGGCATTCCCATTAACTGCATCAACTACAGCCACACCACCTACGTCACCGCCTGGTCTAGCCGATACTAAAATAAAAAACATAATTAAGTTATTATCTATTGTTCCAAACAACTACTCCTAAACAACGACATCTTACCATTGGTTGAAAACAAAGCAACAACTGTAAGAGTTGCGATTGCGATGCACAAGAACTTCATCTTTAGATTATTTCTTTTGAAAACAGAACTTTCAACTTTGATGTTTCAATCAACTGACTTTAAAAGAGACCAAGATATTAATTTATACTCACGTATTATTTACATATTTTTACGCTGAAAAACAATTCTGCTCTAGATTAATTAACAGATAATAAATACAGTTATATTAATTCAACAAATTAATTATTATTTATCAGTCGGAACAATATTTTTGTAAAAATGCCGTCCGCAAAATATTTACTTAACTTAAATTGTTAAATTTCGTGCGCGATTTGATCGTAAGTTAGGCAACCAAATATAGGCACTAACCACATTTTCACACGTTAGTAAATTAAAACTCACTTGTTTCTCTTCACTTTTTCATAAATATTTAATGTAGTAGCTAATAACAACAACAAAACTTTGTCAAAATGAATAATCAAATAGATTTTGTATCTCTCAGTGATATTTTGAATGTGATACCAGGCACAGAAGTCCGAAAAATTGACCAAATCATCCAAGAGACAGACCTTCGAAAACAATTCATTCTCCTTACATTATATCAGAATGGAATTAACACAGGTATTAATGCTAAAACTGACTTTCAATTAGATTTTCTACTTAAAGAAGTATCTAATGAAAACATTGCCGATGTTTGTAAAGTGTTAAAATGTGCACTCATGATTCAATCAACAAATGACGAATGTTTAAGATTAATCGAGAAGTATTCAGACTTTAGTCTAAAACCAATATGTCTAAACAACTTAAAGATTATGAACATATTACTGGACACTATGATGCCAACTAATAATTTACTATCCACATATTTGCATTATTCATATAATAGTTCAGATGAGTATAAATATTTTGTATCAAATTTGCTACCAAACTTCTTAAAGTCAGACAAAAACTCATTGAACTTAATCTGGGAAAAGTGCTATGGTGATAAATCATTGGTACTTTTATCCTCAATACCATCCACGTTCTTATTCTCAGAAACTTATGCAAATATCTTGAAGCAGGATCAATTTTGGGAGTTATTAGTCCATGAACTAGTTGTAAGTGATGGATTCCAATTCAAAGCTGCCATGTTTCTACTAAAACTATCACTAGATGTTCTAAGAAAACAGAAAAACGTAAAAGAAATAGAATACAATGAATATATAAACGAAATAATACTAAATAATGATAAATCAATGGATTATTTTTGTATCCTTTTGGATGTTGCCAGAGAAAAGCAATTACACTTAATTGAACCCTCATTACACCTATTAAACAAGTTAAATCTACCAAATATATGGCTGAATATTATTTATAGAAAGCTCTTGTGCCATCCTCATAATGCTGTTGCGTATAATACATTGATTTATTACATGAAACAATTTGAAAGATTCCGGACTGAAAACGTCGAGTTTGGCGCATTGTTCATTGCATTAAACAAAAATGAAGACTCCAAACTGAGCAAGCAAGTGTTACAATACTTGCAACAATATTCTATGAACTTACGGCAAGACGCCTACGAGAAATTGCTGTCCGAGAGTCTAAACGTTGGCTGGAATCCAGTCGCGTTCTACAATTTTTATAAAAATACCTTGGTGAGACCTCTCGATTTAAACATTACATTAGAAATCATTAAAAACTGCAAAAAGCTACCGCACAGGTATATCCGGCAAGGTGTAATGTCCCTAGTATTTACCAAACTGAAACACGATCTTAAAGAAAAGGTTTCTATTGGCGAATACATGAACATCATCTTGGAACTTATGTTAGACGACAGTTATTACAAATACGCAACGAAACTGATTAACTTGTCGTATTTAACGATTCCAAATGAATTTATTAACGAACTGCTTGAATCTCTCAATGATCCCAGTGCTCCTAATATTCGCATCAAAGTAGATTTCCTTGTCCAAATAACGGAAAGGAAAACCGTGCCGGACACTCTGGTCAAGAATCTGTACGAAGATTTTAAGAACCGGAAATACGCCATTATTATATTAGATCGTCTCTCGTATCTGTACCTAATTAAGCCGTCAGATCTTCAAGATTATTTGCTCGAGAGACTTAATTCGACGGAAGAGACACATTCTATTCGACACATGGACAAACCGAGTTACGATCTAATATCGAAGTCGATAAGTGTCCTCTCGTCCGAGAAATCGTCCAATCAGCAACTGTTAGCTTTCGAAGTCCTGTTCTACATGACAAAGAGCAATTACAATCATGTCTACAATCATTGGTTTAACAAGATTCTGCACACCAAGGAGCAGATAGCTCCGATTCTCGCATTAAACTTTGTGAACCTCCTAATAAAAGTACCTTCGGGTTTCGGCAGACAGAACTTTGCGCGTTTGTTAGACGTGTACGAAGTGTTCTTTAACTGCCAAAGAGACGATGTTATTGTGCGAATCTATCGTAATTTCGATTTTATTTTGGAGAATGTTGACACGAAGCACTTGCAGTTTGTGGAATGTGCGTACAGTAAGATATTTTACTTGAAAGCTAGGGAGGACGTTGAGAATTCTGTTCGGTACCTGGTACGAAATATTGCGTTAAATTATAAGTCAATTAACAAGGCTGTCTTGGAGTTCCTCTTGCGGAAGTTGTACGACTCGATTAGGAATGAGAGCGCGAGTGATTTCGTTATTTATTATACATCAATGTACTTTAAATATCTGAATTTTGATATCTCGGCGTTCCCAATGTATGAGTTTCTGTTATATCCGAATTGTATCTTGAACAAGAACGAAAGGTAAGTTGTAAACTGTTTTTAATCGAAGAAAAATCATTAAAACTTGTTTTTACAGAGCCGAGTATGAAATTTGTACCGAAATATACATGAACTTACATGTCCCAAGGTAAGATTCCATCAAAATCACGAACTTGTTTAATTTAATTGTATACATTGCGTAGTCCCTACTTTCGGGCCGCCGAAATTCGTAAATGGGCATTGGAAGACTTACTATTCGACGAGAATCCAACGAAAATCAAGCGAACCGTCACCTATCTCCTCGAAAATTACAAGAAAACATTTAACAAAAGATACTTTCCCGACTCGACAGTAAGTGGCATTAATTTGACGCACAAAAAACTAGCATAAACTCTAAAATAAAATATATTTTCAGTTGCATTTACATAAACTGCGTACAATGCAAATATTTATCTTCCTCCTATCCAGCATCTCAAAAGATGCGCCGCTAAAAGATAGATTAGTTACATTTTTAATGGAAAGTTTCGTCCAGGAGAGTCACCAGCCATCCGTGCGCTTATTAATGCAATATTTATTGACCCAGCTGCTGAAAGAAGAACAATCGGCGTTAGAGTTACTCCTGAAAACGTTGGAGACGTCAGACAAAATGCACACGTCGACAATCACGAGCTTCATGCCCGTGATTTACGGCCTGGACTTGTCGAAGAACAATCCTGACTTCAGCCACAAAGTCGTCGACTCCGTGCTGGTCTGGACGATGGGACCACATTTCAAGTTGCGCTACTACGCGCAGAAACTTATACACGAAGTTTGCATCCGGCATCAACACAATTTTAAGTTTAAGAAGTACGACGCCATTTTCAAAGCGGTCGAGACCTCCATCAAAGCAACGACGATCAAAGACGACTTGGATTTCGACATTGTGAGTTATATCTTTAACGAAAAACCGTGGAAAGACAACAAGAAACTTATTTATATTATGACTGTGCACATCCCGGAGGTCTGCAACGTAACGCCTTGCGAATGGGAGTACTTTAAAGTTAAGCAATTCTGGTCGAAATATTTGAGTGAAAATCTACAGAAAGATGAGCTGAAAGACCTCGACAGTTTTGAACAGTTGTCTCTTAATGAATCCGGGGACAATATACAGAAGAAGATAGTGCCATGGCAAGACGCTCTGGTCGCAGAAAACGAAACTAAAATCAGTAGCAATAGGAATCTTATTATCGTAACGTCCCTGATTGAAAGCGGCGCTAACTTAGGGGGTTTGTCGCGCACATGCGAGATTTTCGGCGGACACATGCTCGTCGTGGATAACATCAAAGTGGTCGAAAAGAAAGAGTTCAGTAATTTAAGCATGACGAGTGAGAAATGGCTGAATATTACTGAAGTGAAGGCGCAGAATCTGCCGGAGTTTCTCAAGAAATGTAAAGACGATAATTACAAGATCGTCGGGATTGAACAAACGTCGGAAAGTTCATCGTTGAATAATTATAAGTTTGAAGAAAGAACGGTCCTCCTACTAGGGTAAACCATTTTATCGCTAATCAACCATGAACTTGACTAATCGCGTGGCTACTTTCAGAAACGAACGTGCCGGCATCCCCGCGAATTTGATCGGATTGATGGACGATTGCGTGGAGATTCCGCAATTCGGAATGATTCGAAGCTTGAACGTCCACGTTGCTGGTGCCGTTGTGATTTGGGAGTACACCAAGCAACAAATGATCAAACGGGCGACAAATATGCCGAAATAAACCCATACAATGTTTATAACTTACTTGTTGCGCAATCTCGAGCTTAATGTGATCGAGCAATGTCCGAGAAAAAGTTCAGGATGTCATTGATTGTGAACTCTAGTGTAATCATCGACCCAGGATAACACTGTTGGATTAAATCCTCTAGAGTTTTATACTGCTGAATGAACTCCTCTTGCATTGCACGCCAAACCACCTGCAGTAAGTTACTGTCGTCGCTGAGGTGTTTTTCTACCTTTTTGTATAACGATTCGAGGCCTCGTTTTACCTAAATAAACGATGCATTTTCATAATAATCAACACAAAAAGAGTATTTTATAAGTGGGCGTGTATCGTACCGTACTTCCGGGATATTGCGCGATGACTTTTCTTAATTCTTGCTTGCTGAACGCCAGTTGATAACTCACTTCGAAGGCTTTCACTCCACTCGCTACGCGGGCTTGCACGCCATCGAAGAAGGTCTAGTCACAATTAAATAATTAATTCTGGCCTGGTAAAACTTAGAATATACTCACATTTAATTTCTCCAGTGGCCTGCCGAAGTAAAGCGTTACATACGCGGCCAAAGCGTCGTTATAACGTTGTTTTGCTTCTTTTCGTTGCGAATCCAACACGGAAATCTTTAACTGCGACAGCAGCGAGTGTAAATGATGATAATTTTCTGAAAGTACGTTTTAATTCAGACAGTTGCAACCTTCCAACACAACTTTAAGAGTAAAAATATGGCTGATCTAATAGCATGCACATATTTTTGTTCTTGTTTAAGTTTTTGCCATGTTAGATCGTTGTAACCGCGATCTATAGAACTAGCAATGGTATTTACCCATTTTAATGACTTGCGATGGTGATTTTGAACTCTCGTTTGCCTGCACGGCGATGCATTCGATCATTTGATCGACCAACCGAGTGTACCATTTTTCCAAGTCCGCCCTGCGCTCGCTCTTCAGTAAAACGTCGGCGTTCTTGGCGAATTCCTCCAAATTGATAACGTACGGCAAAATACCTTTCGACTTGCTTCGCATTTTACATTCTTGTATGGACTGAATTTGCGTCTGCATGAACCGATCCAACGACCGCTTGATTTGAATCAAGACCGACGCGAACGTGTTGCTCAAAAAGGAACTTTGTGCGGACATGACGTGCTGGTTTAGCCGCACCAGGACATACATACAATAACTAAAAATTATATGAAATAATTGCTTTATCGCTGACCTAAAGACTCAGAAACTACTTACAACGCGTCCTGCTTCTCAATATACCCAATAAAACTACCAAGTTCGTCCTCCAACACTGAAAACAGCGAGAACATCATGTTCCGAACGTCCTCGTTCATTTGCTTCTCGGCCTTTTTGTCCGAAACCACTTGCTGCTCATCCGTGCCGTCCAGAGTAGTCAGAGTGTTCTTCGAGCTCGGAATCAGGACGTCTAACTGGAAGAAACTCACGCAAAATTGTTGTTCCTGTAGACACACGGGTTCCAGCAGAGATAAAACTTGTTCCAGCGTGGAATCATATCTCTGTCGGTCTTTAGGCTCCGTTTCCGACGACCACTGTTCCCTGTCCAGGCCCAGAAGAGTCGTGTTTCTTGTAGGGGTTGTCACAGGACCAGAAACGGCGATTTTCTCTTTCGCCGCTTCGAACAAATGTTTCAAATCGCGTTCGTAGAGCTTCCCCAGCGAGTCGGTGTAGACTTTACGCAACTGTTGATAGGCAGTGCGGTCCATTACCTTTGTCCAGTGCATTAAGTCGGTGTACATATTCAGTTCTTTATGCACGGCGCTGTGTTGGGGGAGTATAAGGCCGTCGGTGGTTCTCTCACCTTCGCCTTTATGATTGCCATAATGAATGAAGAGATTGTTTAATTGGCGATTGATTGTGCGCGAGAATTTCTCTTTAAGTTTCTCGAACTTCTTGCGTTGCTCCTGCACGGCCGCCAGACGCAGCAGGGCTGGATCTAGTTGGGAATTCATCGCCTTTCGAAGCGCGTTTCCTGCCTCGGCGGCGATTCGTAGACCCTGAGGCGTTGTCAAATCGGCCTCTTCAATCGCATTTTCGTATTTTGGGGGTAAGTCCAGTTGAGTCTGGATTAAATATTCGAATTAAGAAGTTATACTTATTGTTAGCTGGGATAAACTTACAACAATTGTTTCAAGTTCCTTCAACAAGCGTGAATTATTCCTGTCTGCCACCTCAATCATCATATTCTTCTTCTCCATGTTCTTCATTGTGTCCCTAACATGTGTCAATATCTCATCATAACTATCCAAACGGTTTTCGAGCTTCTCAGCCTCACTTATAGCCAGTTCAAGCTGTGACATGAGTGATTCAACTTTTGCCTCAGATTCCAAGACACATTCCACATTTTTCCCATCCAACAATGACAAATCCCTAGCCAATATGCCCATGAACTCTTCTGCATTACTAATTGCATTTTGGCACCCAGCCATGAGTCTAAAAACATACAATTAATAAATGAAAATCACTCCAAACAAAGATGCAACAAACTTGGACAAATCTTCCTGCTCCTTATCAGTAATAGCTTGAAAATCCTCAGACAAGTCATTATCCAACCCCATCAGTGGTGAAGTAGCAAAATTAATACTCTCTGGCGTTAAATCCTCCTCAACAATCCAAGTTTTTGGAATATTTCTAAACATTGGTTTCTCTTTCAGCAGATACTTGTTTGCCTGCCTGTGCAGAGTAATGATAAAATTCTGCCTCTCCTGTAAACTGGAGGCAGCCCAATGATACACCTTATCCATGTGCAGATCAAAGTCGGCATTATCAGGGCTTTCACTTTTACCATCGACAGTTTTCAGCTCTGCCAAAGCCCATGACCTCTTTCGTTTGAAGTACTTATCAGATTGTTTCACTTGCACGACGGATATATTAATGGGTTTCGTTAGCGTGCTGACAATGCACAAGAAGGACGCTTTCTTCTTCTTCAAGTACTTGCCTACATGGCATATGGATATTATTTTTTCTTCACTTGCTTGAAATATTTCCTCTTGGATTTTGTGTCGGTTTGTTGTCATGTTTACTGTTTTTTAGGCAACTGGAGGATGATCTTATATAAACAGACAGAATATATGTTTATAATAACATGAGTATTTAGTTGATCAGTATTGATTTTGTAATAAATCGCCGAAAAACTAACATTTGTGACAAAACTTTGTAAGTTCTTGCGGTTATCGGTTCACTAATACTAATGTTCGAGAATTGCCTAACTTCCTCCACCCACATTGCACTCATATACAAACTGTTTCGTAAAATGTTGATTTTCGTTGCATTGGTTGCATTTTTGTTAACAGGATGTACTGCTTGGTTCAGAAACGAAGTTTTTTGAAGCAAAACAACGATTTTTTCTATGAACGATTGGAACGAGTATAATATAATACACCAGTTCCAGTCTTCATATCTCTGGAATTGTAAAAATTCCAAATGTTGTGAGCCTTTTGACTCACTTCTGGTAGAAATTCGAGGATAACTCGTACTAGTATTAAAAGTCCAACTCTTCCGCTACGAATTGAAGTAAAAATCGCAAAGCTGTGTTCCCTAGAACGCGAGTTACAGCCAATATTGCAAGGCATGTTTTGGGATAATTCAAAACTGGTCAAACTTTGTGAGCCTTTTTGACCCACTTTTAGTGGAAATTTAGATACAGCTAATGCTAAAATTAAAAGAACTACTCTTTTGCTACGATTTGAAGTGAAAAATATGAAGCTATCTTCTTCAGAACGCGTGTTACAACCTATTTTGCAAGGTATGTTTTGAAAATATTCAAAAATTAGCAAACTTTGTGAACCATTTTTAACCGCTTCTGGTAGAAATTCGACGATAACTCGTGCTAAAATTAATAAAACTACTCTTCTGCTACGAAACGAACTGAAAAATATGAAGCTATCTTCCCTAGAGCGCGTGTTACATGTAAAGCATGTTCGGAGTTTCGATTCACAACTGTTCGAAAATTGCATTAGAAAATCAACTTCATCCACGCACCTTCGAATGATAATAAATTGTCTGTAAAACGAAGCTTTTAGTTGTATTGATTGCTTTTAGAGGAAGTTTCTGTGACGGGCGGTCTATTTATACGTAATGCATCTCTTTTTAGCAAATGGAGAGCGTGCATTATCTCTCTCGATGTTGAATCGGTTATTCCGTCTCCAACTCTCCATGTTTGTGATTGCAAGGCACCGCCTTTGCACACTGCAATAACGAACGCATCCTGTTTCGCCAATAAACAATGCTAAAAACTAATTAAGCATATCGGAAGTCGTCTAGTATCAATCGAGAAGTGTGCGAAGATCTCTCAAAGCGATCAGGCAGCGCTAAAATGAACACGAAAGCGATGCACAATCGATACACAACCGCGTAACCTCAAACTACGCCTAAACATCGTATTATTCATCCAATTTATTGTTTAACTCGTTGATAAAAGCAAACCGTGAGTAATACAATTACACGCCTTACATTATTCTACCATATTGTAGTAAGCAACGTTATAAATTTAACGAAATTCCTTTGTTTTAAGATCAAAATGAGGCCTAATAATCTAGCTGACATGAAACTGGCTGAAAAGCTGATTATTCTCAATGATAGAGGCATTGGCATGCTCACACGCATCTATAATATTAAGAAGGCATGTGGGGATGCGAAATCCAAGCCCAGTTTTCTCTCAGACAAGAATTTGGAATCATCGATCAAAGCTATAACTAAGAAGTTCCCCCAAATTGATATCAAAAGCTTATCACCTTTGCAATCAATCAAAGCTGAAGTAATCAAGTCTCTATCTTTGTACTACCACACCTTTGTGGACTTGTTAGACTTTAAGGACAAAGTCACTGAATTGTTGATCACAATTGCCAGTGTTAAAGTGAGACTCGATATCACACTGAACTATGAGCTCACCAAAAATTACCTGGACTTGGTGGTGACCTATGTGTCACTGATGATCCTTCTGTCTAAGGTTGAAGACAGGAAGGCTGTGCTTGGGCTGTTCAATGCTGCACATGAGATGATGAATGCTGACCAAGATAAGAGCTTCCCTAGACTGGGCAGCATGGTGATGGAGTATGAGAATCCCTTCAAAAAGTTGTCAGAGGAGTTCGTCCCGTACGCGGAAATCCTTAAGAGTGCCCTGGAGTCCCTGCATCCGGTCTATATGCCCAGAAACGTCCCGGCCGATAAACTGCGAAACGATTCCAAGTTGAGTCTGGTTGCGAACGCAAATCAACTCTTAAAACCAACCCTATCTGATCACATGTCTTGCGAATATATTAGCATTGAAGTGATGCACAAGTGGATCATTTTCGGCCTAGCGTTAGTCCCGCATTGCATCCAAGACAAGAGCTTTCACGAGATGTGGGTGGGCGCATTGGAAAACCTTTGGGTCATTCCTCTCTTCAGGGATGAAGTGATCTACATTCATCCCTACATCCAACAATACCTGGAGGGCGTGAAGGGTATGGGAAAACGGCAGGCGGAGTTGAAGGATTGCCAAAACTCGGCGTTCCAGAAGGCGGGATACAAGCATCGCGAACGCAGGAAGTACCTGCGAACGGCGCTGAAAGAGCTGGGCTTGATTTTGACCGATCAACCGGGGCTGTTGGGGCCGAAGGCGTTGGTCGTGTTCATGGCGTTGAGCTATGCGAGAGATGAAGTTTTGTGGTTGCTGAGCCATCATGACAGTCCGCCGCATCAGAAAGGCAAGGGAAAATCGACGGAGGATTTGATCGATCGCCAATTGCCGGAGTTGCTCTTTCACATGGAGGAGTTGCGAGCGTTGGTGAGGAAATACAGTCAAGTGATGCAAAGGTAAGGTTGTCATCCTCTTGATCTGGAAGCGTAGTTTTAATTGCACGCTGATTTTCCTAGATATTACGTTCAGTATTTGTACGGCCACGACGCTCCGATGCTGCACACCCTGATGACGAAATTAAAAGCCGCCGGCGAAGAGGAGCACATGATTTTGTCCTCCCTCTGCAACACGATCGCCAGCGTGTCGCTGAAACAAGTCGAGGACAACGAAATTTTTGACTTCTTCCCGTTCCGCCTGGACTGGTTCCGACTGCAAGCGTTCATTTCGTCGACGGGCGCGCAGATGAAGCTCATGGACCACATCGAAATCGTCCGCTTCATGGACAGCGTGCAATTCCACACGCGCATGGTCGACCATCTCGACGCGATCACCACGGAGACGTCGGACTTGTCCCTGTTCTGCTTCTACAGCCGCAACTTCGAGGAGCAGTTCCACATGTGTCTGGAGTTCCCCGCGCAGAACCGCTACATCACCGCGTTCCCTCTGATCTGCAGCCACTTCCAGAATTGCACGCACGAGCTGTGCCCGGAGGAGAGGCACCACATACGCGAGCGCAGCCTGAGCGTGGTCAACGTCTTTCTGGAAGAGATGGCGAAGGAAGCGAAGAATATCATCACCGCGATTTGCGACGAGCAGTGCAAAATGAGCGATCGCTTGCTGCCGAAGAACTGCGCCGTGCTGTTGTCGCACATGACGCGAAAGAAAAAGGAGAAGAACAAGAAGAACGTCATCGAGATCGAGAAGCCCGGCTTCGAGAGTTATCGAAAGACGCGCGAGAATTTAACGACCATGGATAAGTTGCACATGGCTCTGACGGAGTTGTGTTACGCGATTAATTACTGCTCGACCATTAATGTCTGGGAGTACACTTTTGCTCCCAGGGAGTATTTGTATCAACATTTGGAGAATCGCTTTTCGCAGGCGCTGGTCGGCATGGTGATGTATAAACAAGACACGAACGAAATCGCCAAGCCGAGCGAACTGCTCGCGTGCGTCCGATCCTACATGAACGTTTTGCAAACGGTCGAGAACTATGTGCACATCGACATCACGCGCGTTTTCAATAACTGTCTGCTGCAACAAACGCAGAATTTGGACTCGCACGGAGAGAAAACCATTGCGGCGCTGTACACGCAGTGGTACAGCGAGGTTTTGCTCCGGCGAGTTAGCGCCGGCAACATTTGCTTCTCGATGAACCAAAGAGCGTTCGTTAGCCTGACCGCCGACGGCGCGTTCCCGTTCAGCGCCGAGGAGTTCTCGGACATCAACGAGTTGCGCGCCTTGGCCGAACTGATCGGTCCCTACGGCTTGCGACAGCTGAGCGAGACGCTAATGTGGCACATCGCCAGCCAAGTGCTCGAGCTGAAAAAGCTTGCGGAGATTAACAAAGACGTTCTGAGCACGCTGCGCACTAACTTCGACAAGCCGGACGTCATGAAGGAGAGCTTCAAGAATTTGAAGAACGTCGAAAATGTCCTGCAACGAATGACGATTATCGGCGTCATACTGAGTTTCAGACAGTTGGCTCAGTCCGCGCTCACCGATGTGCTCGAAGAAAGGATTCCGTTCCTCTTAAGTTCGATCTTGGACTTCCGTCATCATTTGCCCAGCGGCGATCCCATGAAAGTCGTCAGCGAAATGACCTCCGCCGCGGGCCTGCCGTGCAAAGTGGATCCCATTCTCGTAAACGCGCTGAAAATGCAACAGAAGCCAGACTCCGAAGGGGAGGATCATTCCTTAGTTTGTCTCTTGATGGTCTTCGTCGCCGTTTCGATTCCGCGCCTTGCCAGGGCAGAAAATTCCTTTTACCGCGCCTCGTTGGAGGGTCACTCTAATAACATTCACTGCATGGCGTCCGCGATTAATAACATTTTCGGCGCCTTGTTTACAATTTGTAACCAGGGCGACATCGAAGACAGAATGAAGGAATTCTTGGCGCTTGCGTCCTCGAGTTTGTTGCGTCTAGGGCAGGAAGCCGATCGCGAGGCTATCAGGAACCGCGAGTCCGTGTATCTCCTCCTTGATCAAATCGTTCAGGAATCGCCGTTTTTAACGATGGATTTATTAGAATCTTGTTTTCCGTATGCGCTGATCAGGAACGCGTTCCACGCGGTGTACAAGCAGGAACAGAACTTGGCTTGAACTTGCCGCTGGTTGTGAGTGCCAAAATGAAGTTATTCGAAACGAATCGATTAAGAATGCCATCAAAACCTAACTTAACTCCAAGTTAAGTTGATGATTTAAAGACAAAGAAACGCTTTACTTGTATTATTTGTACGTTTACGCGGTAATCTATTATTTATGCATAGAAGGAGATTTATTTACAAATTTACATCTATTTTAATCGCATTCAAGGCTGATTTCTATTTGTCATTCCCGCGCGAAATTTACACACTTTATTATTGTACTTTCTTAGATATTTTGGTAAGAAAGCCGTATGTTGGTAGATTTACGATTAGTTTACGCGAGATTTAAGCAACTGGGATACTATACAGATTATTTATAATATTATGTGAGTTTACGATTTGATTTAGAACGTTTATTGCAATGGTATATTATATCCTGATAATTAATGACTATTATGATGTTTCCCCAAGACGAACCTATGTATATGAATAATGTTAAATCAATTATCTCTAATCGATTGTGAATAATATTTATGGAAACGAGCGAGGTACACAACATACATCAGGCGATTTTATATGGTTTTTACATAGATGTATGCCGTAGGATTAAAATTGATAAACTTATTCTCGCTAAGGTGCTTTATTTTAAGGAATCTTAAGTGTTGGCATCATTTTCAGACATTTTTTACATTTCTTCATGAGGAAAAGGAGAACGATACTTTGTAGACGACGTGGTAACCAAGGTAAGTGATTTTCTAGAACTAGAATATTATAGAGGAAGAGTTGTTCAGTTATTCCTTCAATTTTAGCATCAGTCATAGGTGAATTAGGACCGCAAGTGCGTCAAAATGGTTCGCAAGGTTTATAAACGTTTGTACATTTCGGAAACATGCTTTACAAAATCGACTAGACAATTTTTATCTTTTCCAAAACATACCGTGGAAAATTGGCTTTAGCATCCTTTCTATGTAATGTAGCTCGGCAATTCTTTGGTCATTTCGTAAGTGAAGAGTTCTTTCAATTATAGTAATAGTCGTCTCGGAATTTTCACCAAAAGTGCGATAAAATGGCGCCTGAAAATGACCTTTCGGTGCAGTTAAAAAATACCAAAACATGCCCTGCCAAATCGGCTGTAACTTTTGTTTTACGAATAATAGCTTTGCGATTTACACTTAATTTCACAATGGAAGAGCTGTTCTTTTAATTTTAGTACTATTCATCCTTGAAGTTCTACCAAAAATGTGACAAAATGGCACCTAAAGTTAGCAAATTCTAAACAGAGCGATTTTGCCAAAAATTGCAAATTTGAAAAATCAAATTAAAATAGCTTAATCGACACAGAACTTAATGTAAATTCGAACGGCACTAATTGTGCGCGTTTTTTTCTGTTATTAATATTTACAGAGAAAATCGCACGCAAGTTCGATAGATTGTTTAGCAAATTTAACAGTAGATTGTGGGCGATTTGGTATCAGTGGAGAGAATACCGAAGGACGGCCGCAACGAACTATAAATTACAATTAATTATTGCATCGCCTAAAAACCCTTCTATCATAAGCTTGGTTTAAATTTAAATTATCCTTTGAGCGCGGAAATGGACTATCAAAGTCAACGTTCCATCCCTCCTCCTCCATGACATTCAGTTGGTTAGTGCAAGCCGTGCGGTCAACACGGCTGCTGCGTTCCGGTTCGTTCAGTGTCGAGTGCGCGTGCATTAAACATCTGATTGCAAAAATTGCGCCGTCCCGATCCATTAAAAATGATTAACTTCTAAAATATCAGTTTTGAGCGCGTCCGGCGTCTCGCGCTGCGCATCGCCCAGGAAAATGCGGCCGCGCAATCTGCATCACAAGCTGCACTAACAAAACAACCAAAATGGACATGCAGTCTCTAGAAGCAGCAAACAATTTGCTGAGCAATGGGATCCTGGTGCAAACGCCAAAAGGGTATGCTATAATTACCAATAGTATTCGCGAACGAATCCTTACAACAAGCATGCGTTTACAGGTTAGTTTGCCTGTCCCTGAACGATGCCCTGTCTTCTGGCCTGAACATGTCCATGCAAGATCTGCAAAAGCTGGCGTCCGAACTGCTCCTCCAACAGGAATCCAAGAAGGCGGCTGCAGCAAAGGACAAGCCATTGATATCGGTGCAGTCAGTCCAAGCAATAAACTCCAGCTTCAACTTCTCTGATGGGCTTGGAGATAGTGATGGATTCACTAGTGAATCCAGCGACATTAATCTGCTACCAAACACAAGCACTACATCTTCATCATCATCATCATCTTCTTCATCACTTTTAATGGCCAAGAATGAAGATAGGAATTGTAAATATGTTTCCTTAACACTAGACAATGATCTGGTCGAATTCACCACGGACGTGGAAAGTTTCATGAGCTCGAATGTCTCTGACTCTGATGCAAGTAGTGTGATGCTGGCCACCAAGGTGGAAGTGAAGGAAAAACCGGACAGTAAAGAATTGAACTTGAATTTATTAGAATCCACTAAGGTGCCAGCAAAGAAGAGGGGAGGCTGGCCAAAAGGGAGGAAAAGAAAGCCGGAATTGTTGCACCTCCCGCCGAAAGCTCCGTCAACCGGTTACAACTTGTATCTGAACGAGCAGAGATTGTTGTTCAAGAACAGCAGCCTGCCCTTTCATGAAATCACCAAGCTGATAGGCAATAAATGGTCGAGTCTCAGTCTCGACGCGAAGCGACCGTATTTGTATCGCGCTGAGGAGGAGAAGAAGCGATATAGGGAGGAATTAAGGGAATACAGACAGTCGAGCTCGTATCAACTTTATTTAGCGAATAAGCGGCGAAATCGCGCGAAGTACAACGTTTTATCCGAGAGCGATATGGATGCGACGGACGACTTAGACGTACTAACTTTTATTTTCAAACTTATCGCATCATTATTAATCGAGCGTCATTTTTAGGAGGAGGATAATGAAGAATTGTATTGCCGAACGTGCGATCAATATTTTCATAATCTTCACAATAAACGCGAGCATTTGCAAGGGCGGCAACATATGCAAATGCTCGCAGGTGCAATACACAGCGACGCGTTCAGCACGTCTTTAGTTGACTCTGCATTGGACTCCGTTTCAAGTAGTAAAACCGAAAAGAAATCGGTTTTGGATGTGTCGGAGTGCATGAATCAATTAATTACGGCAGTTAACAGTAAGTATTTGAGTTTATTTAAACTTGTTAAACTAACGAATGTTTATTGTCGTAGAACGGGAAGCTGACATTAAGCAGCTGCAACGTGTGAATAAAGAAAAGAACGGTTTAAACACCACATTGTATAAGCAACTGAATCTGCTCAAGGAGCAGGAGGCGAAGCTTAAGCAGGAATTACAGGAGCTAAAAGAACGCGGCGCAGTCATGGAGAAAGATGTTGTCAATCTTTGGCAAGTTCCTAGTTGGTACGTTATCAACGACGGCCTGAACAGGGAGAATAAGTAGTAGTCTTATTTGATTTCGAAAATGACGCGAATTGAATCGATGAACGCGAAGAAAATAATTTTGAGGCAAAGCCCACAGTCGGACTGATATTTCTACACAAGTGGCGCTTTGTCAAGCTTTTATACATATGCCGAATAGTCGTATGTACATTCTAATTGAATTAATTAATTACAATCTAGGATCAGATTTATATTGCGAATATTGCGGGGCGGTGTAGAGGTGTAATGAAGTGTTAAGTTTTGATTTTTATGTATGGAGAATAATGTATTTTAATGGAAAGTTTTAATTTATCATAAGATAAACACGGATAACATTCTAAAAGTTATGTGTTTATTTATAAATACATATGGGGCATTTCAATTTAAATTGTTTATGTCAATGCTAAGCAAGCAATCGCCGTTTCCGCACGGAGAATACTCGCAATAATAGTTTAGTAGTTCGTCGATCTTTGGGAACTTGATTGCGTTGTCCGAAGAGTTTGATTGGGGAGCCAGATAGAACTTCTTCGATCTGTCGCATTCAATGGGTATGTTGTAGAGCGTTCGGCCTTTAAACATCAGAACAGCCATGTATTTGTCGCTGGGTCTTATCAGGAATGTGCCGGGCGGTTTGTTCGATAAGATTCGCTTGCCTTCGTCGCGCTTACAGTTTCTGAAAAACTTTAGCTTTTGGAGTATGAACTCCGGCGAACTTAAGTTGACCGGCTCAACGTATTCGTTGTCATCTTCGATTTCTTGCGGTTTCGGTTCTACGGCGGGAAGGGAGGGTGGTATCATCGGGAGTTTGCCGTAATGGTGACCAGGAGCGGAAATCCTCGGG
Organism: Ecitodaemon sp. MM-2014; assembly: GCA_030557295.1. NCBI lineage: Eukaryota > Metazoa > Arthropoda > Insecta > Coleoptera > Staphylinidae > Ecitodaemon > Ecitodaemon sp. MM-2014. The sequence goes on along the minus strand of JARRAA010012602.1, from coordinate 22,865 downwards.
TCGCTACTGGGGGCTTCCTCGATTTGTTCTCGAATATTTTCCCCCGGCACATCTTTCACCTTGATTTTCTTAATACCCGATACTGATTTGAATATTTCGGGCGGTCGTCTTGGTAGAGCCGGCGGCACAAAGGATGGTACAGGGCCTGGTTCGTTGAAGGAATCTGCCGATTCGTTAGATTTGGATGTGTCCTCGTCTTCAAAGTCCTCATGGTCGTCATATTCTGTGTATATATTCTCAGGAGGTGGTTGGGGCTGTTGTTGCTGTTGTTGCTCTTGTTCCTTTTTGAGCTCAATTACCAAGTTAAGTTTTTGTTGCAGTTCTCGACGTTTTTCAGGGTTGAGAGTTGAGGAGCCGGCATTATCGTGTAGGTAGCCTTGCCTTCGACCTGGCGACGTGTCGATTGATTCTTCTGACCAATTCTGGTACTCTTGAGGCTCATGATTTAGAGGCGGTGGTCTTGCCGGCGTGATATCTCTTTGATAGTGTGGTTGTGCCTTTTGAGAAGACACATGCTGTCTTGGGATAGATGAAAAATTGTTATTGTGACTCCTTTCAGGAGATTCTTGATTATGACTTGGCTGTGAAGGCTCCGACCAATTCTGATATTCTTGCGGTTCGTAGTCTAGAGTTGGTGGTCGTGCAGGAGAAACATTACCCTGGGGATGGTGTGCCTTATAGGACGACTCTTGGTGTCTTGGACTAGGCGTTCTTTTGTTTTTTTGAAGAGTGAGTTTCCTGTGTTGTTCTGTTATATCTTGAATAAATGCTGATGGTTCATGCATTTGCTGATTGGAAGCTTCCGACCAATTTTGATATTCTTGAGGATCATAATCTAGAGGCGGTGGTCTCAGCGGGGAAATATTCCTCTGATGATGTTGTACCTTTTGAGGTACAGATTGATGTCTTGGAAGAGACGACACATTGGTGTTCTGATTCTTTGTCTTTTGAAGTTCTTTCATATGGCTTGCCTCTAAATGTTGATTGGATACTTCCGACAAATTTTGATATTCTTGTGGTTCATAATCTAGAGGTGATGGTCTTGAAGGTGCAATATTCCTTTGCTGCTGAACAGGCTCTTGGTGCCTTGGAATAGATGAAAAGTCCTTATTCGGATTCTTCTCAGGGGTCTGATTGTTTCTTCTCTGAAGTGTGAGCTTAGCCTGTTGTATGCTTTTAGCGAATGGCGATTGCTCTTCAAGTCTAACACTTTGCTGATAGTTTGTTTGATGATTCACATATTCTGGGAGTTCCTCACCAGAGGTAATTTCTGTTTCCCTCCCACTTTTCTTCTGCGTAAAATGCGATTCATTTCTCGTCGACACTGCAGCTCTATGTCTAGGAAAGGTTGAATGAATACTGAGAGCTTTATGCGCGCCAGTTGATCCTAGCTTGACACTGCCTCGACGTTCGAACTGTTGCTTTATAGAAGTGACATTATGCTCTTCTTGGCTACGATTTGTTCCTTTGTTCGCCGCTTGGTTTGGCGCTACTCTAGGAAGCTTCTTCTTCAAAACCGGTGCAGGGTTAACTGGTGGCGCACCTTTCAATGGAAATAAATCTTGTGGAGAGTTTTGCACATTGCTTAAAAGGGCTTGAAACTGTTTCTGGTTTATTTGATTCCCGTATTTTCGTCGGACGTCGAACTCGCGCAATTCCTGTAATCGTGCATTTCAAATACTTCTTTAAGTGGTCATTGATACACTAAACAGAAACTACTTACCAGTAAGTCATTCCCAGTTATATTAAATTGCCTTATCGCCGATATCAGTGGTGAATGTTTACTCTAAAACAACACATTTTAGTCGAATCATGTTTGCTTTGTGAAAACGCAAGGTAAACTATTACATTTTGAATGTATGGCAATAAATCTTGAGTACTTAGTTTACTTATGTGCAATTTGTATTGCGGATTCATGATGAATACTTCATGCTATAACTAATTTTTAACTAGCACTGAATTCTCGAGAATTGAAGAGGGAATTATACAGCGACCGCTTATCAGGTAGAGAGGAACTGGGCGGGCTAAAAATTATCGCCGAGTAATTCACCGACACAATATTACTAATACCGCTGATAATTTTATTTGCACACAAATAAAATGCTAACTAAATACATTCAATATCGAACCTTGTAAAATTACGACGTTTCCTTTTTAAGTTGACTGAGTTTAGTCAAACACATGTCTCGCCAATTGCGTTTTTCCTGTAACTCTTTCAAAGGCACCATTTTCTCTAACGCTTTGGCAATCTCATTAACCTTCGGTCCTTCAAATTTTGACGGGGGTTTGAATGTTTGACTAATTCCGTAAATAGTATTGGCGTAACGATCGCAGAAATTCTTAAATCCTTCCGCATTCAAGTGGGCCGTTTCTAGCGGTCCCATGAATGCGTATCTGGGACCGAGACCATCGGACATCACCTTGTCGGTGTCATTTACGTCGAGAATGCCGTCGTTAATCAAGTTCCACGTTTCGTTCAGGATGGCACATTGTATCCTATTGAGGACGAAACCTTTGATCTCTCTGGAAAGCGACACGGGCGTTTGGCCGATTTCCTCCATGATTTGACGCGTTTTCTTAGCCACCCTCGGATCGGTCCACGGCGCCGGCACAATCTCGACTAGAGGTACATAATAGGGCGGATTAACCGGATGGGAAACGACAACGTTAGCGCGATGTTTCAAATCTTTCGAAAATGCGGAAGGCATTGGAGTAAATCGAATTTACTCCAGCCACGTGATCGATGCTCTGCCACACTTTTTTCTTCAGCTCCAAATTCTCTGGCACGCATTCTTGAATCAAAACGGCGTTTGTCACCGTTTCGCGTAGGTCATTGCATCCTATCAACCAAAGTTTCAACGTTTTATTGAAATAGGACACATACAAACCTAAACGCACCTCGAATGCATGCGAATTGCTGCGCTGCGTTGAGTTGGCCACGCAAGAGACTGTTCTCTTCCAACGTTTTCAACTGCTGCTGGATGTCCTCCAATGCAGTTTCGATTTGTTTCGGTTCAATGTCGTAAATCGCAACTTCGTAGCCAACAGAGGCGAATAGCATTGCCCATGACCTTCCAATAAGTCCGCTAGAAACACAAACGTTAGATTCGAATCGTTAACTTCTCATGCACGTGCAGCCACCTTCCGATAATTGCAATCTTTTCGTTCTTGGTCGACATTTTAATTGCAGTACGCTACCCAAGGTTGCTATTATCGATTTGCTGGAATTAGCTGGAGGGAAATTGGACCAACCTAGTCGAAAGTGCGACTATATATTAGTTTTTGGTGATATGTACTACACGGTGTGATGTAAAAAATGTCGCTTGGAATGCACGAAATTTTGCAATTCATGCGAAATAATTACACGTTTGTATTGCCAAGGTCTGGGTTCGTTGAAGAAATCCACTGATTCGTTAGATTTGGATGTGTCCTAATCTTCAAAGTCCTCATGGTCATCATATTCTGTGTATATATTCTCCGGAGGTTCTTGAAGCTGTTGTTGCTGTTGCTGCTCTTGTTCCTTTTTGTGCTCAAATACCATATTAAGTTTTTGTTCAGTTCTCGGCGTCATTATCGTTTGGGTAGCCTTGACTTTAACCTAGCGAGGTGTCGATTGATTCATTTGACCAACTCTGGTATTCTAGAGGGTCATGATCTAGAGGTGGTGATCTTGCTGGCGTGATATTCTTCCGATGGCGTTATTTTACCTTTTGATAAGACCCATGTTGTCTTATTGTTCTGTCAATTGTTATTGTGACTCCTTATATGAGGTTCTTGATTTTAACTTGGCTGTAAAGACTCCGACCCATTCTGATATTGTGGTTCACAATCTAGTGGAGGTGGTCTTGGAGGTGGAATATTCCTCTGCTGATGAACAGGCTCTTGGTGTCTTGAAATAGATGAAGTGGGAGCTTAGCTTGTTGTATGCTGTTATATGAGACTGTTTTTCTTACACAGCGCTTGCTTATGAGGTAATGGGAAACTGAGGGTGCTGAAAATTATCGCCGAGTAATTTACCCACATAAAATTACTAATAGCGTTGATAACTTTATTTGCACACACATAACAAGCTAACTAAATACATCCAATGCAGAATCATATAAAATTATGACGTTTCCTTTTTAAGTTGACTGAGTTTAGTCAAACACATGTCTCGCCAATTGCGTCTTTCCTGTAACTCTTTCAAAGGCACCATTTTCTCTAACGCTTTGGCAATCTCGTTAACCTTCGCTCCTTCGAATTTTGGCAGTGGTTTAAACGTTTGACTAACCGCATAAATAGTATTAGCGTAACGCTCGCAGTAATTCTTAAATCCTTCCGCATTCAAGTGGGCCGTTTCCAGCGGTCCCATGAAGGCGTATCTGGGACCAAGACCATCGGACATGACCTTGTCGGTGTCCTTTACGTCGAGAATGCCGTCGTTAATCAAGTTCCACGTTTCGTTCAGAATGGCATATTGGATTCTGTTGAGGACGAAGCCTTCGATCTCTCTGGAAAGCGACACGGGCGTTTGGCCGATTTCCTCCATGATTTGACGCGTTTTCTTCGCCACCTTCGGATCGGTCCACGGCGCCGGCACAATCTCGACTAGGGGCACATAATAGGGCGGATTGACCGGATGGGAAACGACAACGTTAGCGCGATGCTTCAAATCTTTCGAAAACGTGGAAGGCATGAAGGTGGACGTGGAACTGGAGTAAATCGAATTTGCTCCAGCCACATGGTCGATGCTCTGCCATACTTTTTTCTTCAGGTCCAAATTCTCTGGCACGCATTCTTGAATCAAAACGGCGTTCGTCACCGTTTCGCGCAGGTCATTGCTTCCTGCGAAACAAAGTTTCAACGTTTGATAGAAGTAGGGCACATGAAAACTTAGACGTACCTCGAACGCATGCGAATTGTTGCGCTGCGTTGAGTTGGCCACGCAGGAGGCCGTTCTCTTCCAACGTATTCAACTGCTGCTGGATGTCCACCAATGCAGTTTCGATTTGTTTCGACTCAATGTCGTAAATCGTAACTTCATAGCCAACAGACGCGAATAGCATTGCCCATGACCTTCCAATAAGTCCACTGGAAACACAAATGTTAGATACGAAACGTCAACTGTACGTCAACAAATGTACGTTCTATTCACCTTCCGATAATTGCGATTTTTTCGTTCTTGGTTGACATTTTAATGCAGCGCGATTGCTATTATCGATTTGACCGTTTGAACTCGCTGGCGCTTCGTCTGTAGCTGGAGCGAAACTGGAACGAGCTCGTCGAAAGTGCGACGATAATACTCCAGATGAACTAGGACAACATACGATACAACAAATCACTGTCGCCTAGCAGGGACTGAGCGTTGACTTTTATAAGTTTTATACGTTGCCAGGCTGCTAGTCAACAAATTGCAAAACCGAGTACTGAGTAAATTGAAAGTAGCTACTCGATGTGTTGTAAAAAATACCACATGGAATCCACTTGTTTACCAAGCATGCGGTATATTTACAGATTAACGTTATGTAACACACTACACCTGATTTTTAAAACGCAAAACCACGGAATTTTACAAGTTATGTGAGGCAATTAAACGTTTGTTATGTTTCTAATGTGCTTTGTTGAGTACTGACTGGAGTATTTAGTGATTTGATTTTTTTTTGTTAGTAAACAACTAAATAATGAAGTAAAAAATAGTAAGCAAGCGCTGAACAAAACAAAAACGTTTACTTATAGCTGTAATATTAACGAATTGTTATTGACATTTAATATTGGTGATAGCGTTTTGTGTCGTTTACATATTTTTTATCGAACAGTAAACCGATAAGGTTTAATGTTTCGGGGAGTATGAAGCAACTCGCCTTATACATATCTTTATTATTCAGCGCATGTTGTAATACTTTCCGGTACGATGACGCACATAAATTAATATCGTTGTTTCAGGCGTGCGCGGCGACTTCTTGCACTTTACCAACCACCAAGTTGTCGGGACGGACGTGGAAAATGGCAGCCAAAGCGTCGAGTTGGTTTCCACCACGGAAAAGTCTTGCCATTCGGGAAAGGACGCGAAGGAAGCGGTGATCATTTCGAAGCCGAAACTGGTCGTCACTTTCATGGCGAATTCGAAAGCCGTGGATGGCATGGACGGGTTAAACTCGGGACTCGAGCCGCCATTTTTCATGGACCCCTTCCAGCGTCTCCTGCAATTCTTCTTCTCGTCTTTCGCGAGAGATTTCACTCCGATCGCGCCAAAAGATGATAAGGTCGACGTGAAGAAAGACACGAAGGATGTTGTCGAGAAGGAGGAGAAGCCCTTCGAATGGTTGACGATCGGTAACGAAAAAGACGATTCCAAGCGGATGTCTTGCGAGCATGGATTGAATGGTTTCTGCAGGAGTTGTCACATGAAGCCGCGGAATATGTTGGAGTTTGAACCGTTTAGAACAAAGAGAGATAAGCCTGAGAACAGTTCGACTCAGACGTCTACGTCAACAGAGAATGCTAACAATGCGCAGAAACGCAATACGACCGACAAGGCTTCTAAGACCGCGCTGATCGAGACTACCAAAGATCCTATAAAGAAAAAGGACGAATCCGTCAGACATAAACGGCATTATTTTTTATCCATTAGCGGCGACACTGACAAACGTGTCGCCGCCCACGAACATTCGGAAATGAAGCGCGAGAAACGCGATTCGATCGATTCTGATACCAACCAAGGTAATCAGAGCTTTATCAAAATCTTGGAGGAAACTATTTACAGGACATTGAACAAGAATGTTGATGCTTTTAGGAATGCGTTAGACGGTAACACAAAGAACGAGACCGAAGTAGAATTACCTGCTGAAAATCCAGACGAAGAAGGCGGAAGCAAAGATGATGAAGAAAGTTCTAGTGAAGATGGGTTGAATGAGGATGAATTACCGAATGAAAAGGATGATCGAGATTTATATGGGGATAGTATTTCGCCACAGGCGACAGAATATTCGCATGGATGGACTTATTTCTTCTTGGTAACACTGCCGGTGACATGCAGTAAGTTTTGACAATGAGAGAAATGTTGGGAGTTGCTTTGAATTCTAATTGTCACATTTTCGTTTATAGCTTTTGCGGTGATCATTCTATTCCTGTGTATATTTTTGCGAACGAGGGGCTGGTGCTGCAAGTTGTTCCTAAAAGATCCTGCAATAACCCTGCAAGAACGACAGATGAAAATTGATGGAAACAGGAGAGATAGTAAAATTATAGTCGCATAATATCTACAATATTATAGAATAATATATGCTATTTAAGTAAAAATGCATTTTTGCCCTCGCTGATCACTGGTATCGACCAGTCTCAATAAAAGACGAAGTGACGTCCGTCGTGTTTTGTGATTCATTTTAGTCAGATAATATGAATAATATTATAAAGTAAAAATGTAATGATTAGGAATTAATCGCCTTAAATTAAAGTCGGAGGAGAGTCGGAGCAGAGTCGTCACAAGACTAGAGTGGGTGGAGAAGACGAACAAACGAACGTAAGATAACGACTATTTACAATTCTCGTTGAACAAGGCAATGATTGACCTTACTCCTCTCTCATTAATCATTGTACATTTGCCAATATAATCATAGTTTCCATATTCAGATGCATGACATTTGCAAACAGCGAATAAGTGAATAATGTCTATTTTTAAATTGATAAACCCGCAATTATAATTTCAAGCAAATGTGTGAGATATGCATGTTGTTTGCCACATTAAAACATATTAGCTTAATGAATAATCTGTTGAGCTGCTGATATATTTTATCTTTTTTTTTGATCGTTCATCGATCAGACGACTTAATAAGGCATCTCCCAATAATTACCAAGGTTATTTGGATCATTCCATGCAATAACTTCAGAGCGATTACACACAAAATGATACTCACACTTGTGTTAATTAGTTTAGTGTTAATCGTTATTTATACCATAATTATAAACAAAAATATTCCAGCAAACTTCCCTCCTGGTAAGCTGCTTTTATTTGGCTCAGCTGAGATACTGAAAATTTAATTTTTTATCAGGACCTCCAAGACTACCGATATTCGGAAGTTATCTGCACATTTTGTTCCAAGACCATAAATATTCTCATCTGGCTCTGCATAAACTTGCTCAAAAGTACAACACGAAAGTTTTGGGATTTTATCTGGGCGATACGCCAGCCATATCAACATTCGATTGGGACTTGACTAGGGAATGTTTGTACAAGGATGAGTTTTATGGCAAAGGGTTTAGTATTTTGAGTGCTGCTCGTGGCCAAGGGAAACAAATTGGTAGATATAAATTAAGATCACGATAACCTTTATTTATTATATTATGTGAGTGTATTTCAGGAATATTTTTCATTGAAGGCCAATACTGGATTAACCAACGTCGTTTCTCACTGAGTACACTAAGGGATTTTGGGTTTGGGAGGCGCTTGCAATCATTTGAGGAAGTTGTAGGTGACCAAGTCAAGGAATTCTTGGAATTATTGCAAAATAAACCGACTGAAAATGACAACGTTAGTTGTTTCGCTTTTATAAGAATAAAAATGAGTTTCAATACTTGATTCACTTTGTAGGACGTTCATAGAGCTGTTGGTGAAGTCTTGGTACCAGAGATTTTCTACGGATATTTTATGAACACCATCTGGTACATTTTATCCGGAAGTTGTCACAATCAGCGTGATTTGCGTGACGTCTGTCGAGCTGCGATGGGTTTCCAAAGATGTACGGATGCTCTCGGCGGGTTGTTAACACTTGCCCCATGGGTGAGACACTTTGCTCCAAAATTATCTGGTTATAAGGCAGCTGTGGAAGACAATTACAAAATGTACTTATACTGTAAAGTATGTCCTCCTTCAGTTAGTTTCAGATTGATTCATTAAGAGCAATTTTGTAGGATTTCGTCAAGGAACATTTAGACACATATTCTGAGGACCATATTCGAGACTTTATCGATGTGTACATATCGAAAATTAAAGAACACGATGCGGAAAATATTCAGGAAGGATATAATGGTATTGGGTCTCGAGTCAATTAAGTGAGAAAATGCTAATTATAGTTACATTTTCAGTTGAACAGTTGATATTCCTAGTGTTGGACTACATGTTCCCTGCTGGTGTTGCAATGGGTCACACAATAAACTTTCTTTTCGGATATTTAGTAAACCATCCGGATGTACAGCAAAAAATGCAAAGACAAATCGATGAGGTTGTTGGAAGGTCGCGACCACCTAATTTAAACGACAGAATCAAGTGCGTTTCGCGATATATTTCAATCTTAAATGACCTAAAACGTTCCGATTTGTAGTTTACCTTACATTGATGCTGTAATTAAAGAAACGTTGCGAATCCAGCCAGCGAATCCAATTGGTCTTGGTCGTTTAAGTACTGACGATACAACAATCGGTGGATATGACATTCCAAAGGTAACACACATCCTAAAACGTACTTTTAAATAATAATAAGTTGTGATTATTTAAGGGTACTTTCATCGTCCCCAATGTGTGGCACGCCCACAACGACAAAGCAGTCTGGGGAGACCCGGAAAACTTCCGTCCCGAGCGCTGGATAACGCCAGATGGACGTTTAATAAAGCAAGACAAGACAATGGGATTTGGTGGAGGTATCTACGAGCTATTATTGTATGAATGTGGACCGTGCAGTTGTTTGTTGTTTACAGGAAGAAGAGTGTGTGCTGGAGAGACATTTGCAAGGCAGACAATGTTCCTTTTTGTGTCGTCGCTCTTGCAACATTATTCGTTCGGACCGTGCGATAACGAACCACGAGTTGACTTAGCCGACATTATACCGGGCATCAATGTAAGCCTCAGAGAATACTGGCTTAAGGCTACCCCCAGAGTCTAGATGATAACCCTTCGTGATAATGTTTAGAATTAGCATATCCTTGGTGCTGTCTCAGCTTGTGTTGTGCTGAATTCTCATGTTCATTTTTGAAACGCCCCGACAGCATGTTGTCTGTTCAACGCACCAGACGGCATTGGGCACGCACCGTATTGCGCATAATAAAGTTAATTGCAACCTTTGACTTGAGGCAGTTGTTATTAGGACGGAATCGGTTATAATGCGATGCGTTCGTTAATCAGTATTTGTTTAATTTTGTAAATATAGGTCGTCACGAACATGGTTCACGTTTTGATATCCGGCTGTCGAGGAGGCGGCAGCGGCGAGAGGACGTCAAGCGGCGAGATATAAAGCATCTCACAAGCGAAAGTCGTCTTTTATTTACGGGCTGGTCTTCATTTCGCTTGCACTTGCACTTGCACTCGTGCGTGCACCTGCAATTTCTCCGAAGATGTTCACCGTGCCCGTGTTATTCGCCGTTACCGTGGTGCTGATCCTCGTTTTGTTTTTAAAAGAGTCTAGTAAAAAACCCGCCAATTTTCCACCAGGTGCGTAATGATTTATATTATCTTTGACTCGACTTTTAATCAAAAACAACACTAGGACCTCCGAAACTACCTTTGTGGCTTGGCTACTGGACGATTCTAAAGGAAAACTTCTTTTATCCTCACATCGGACTGGTGCGATTAACAAATAAATACAAGACGAAGCTCTTGGGTTTTTATTTAGGAAGTGCCCCAGTTGTGACAACTCATGATTACGAGTTAATCAAGGAAATACTTTGGAGGGACGAGTTCGCTGCGAGGGCCGATAATGTTATCGTCGAAAATCGCGGAAACGGAAAATATGTTGGTAGGTTTGACTTCCTACTTATTGTCGGAACGACAAACTATTTTCAACTTTCCAGGAATCTTCTTTAGTGGCGGTGCGGCTTGGAAGGATCAAAGATGGTTCTCGCTTAGATTTATGAGGGATTACGGTTTTGGAAGACGAGACCAAGCCATGGAACAAACCGCCACTGACGAAGTGCGTTCGTTAATTGATTTCTTTACAAGTAAACCGAAACCAGAAGATTCCGTAAGTTTGCTTCTTCTAGTAATCATTCTATATGCAGTCTCGACATCTATCTATGTCGTTCTAATGGTGATATCCTTGTAGGACATTTGTACCAGCACTGGAATAGTCAAAATGCCTGATACGATCTATGCCCCTGCTGTAAATTGCATCCAGCACACATTATCCCGTCGCCATTATGACAATCATAGAGAACTGCGAGAACTTGGCAGGGCAGCGACAAATTTCTTGAAATGCGTCGACTCCACAGGGAATGCAATTTGTATAACACCCTGGCTGAGATTCTTTGCTCCGAAATACTTCGGATGGACCTCCAGTAAAGTTGACAGCGCAGTGATCACGCGATTTGCAAAGAAAATCATCGAAGAACGTAAAGTCGTGCATCAAGAGGACGTGGTGGATAATTTCATTGACGTCTATCTCAACGAGATGAAGTATTTAGAAAAAAACAAAAAAACCGAAACGTCCTTCACTGGTAAACAATTCTCATGTTCATTTTTGAAACGCCCCGATATCATGTTGTCTGTTCAGAGGACCAAATGATTTACACGATTGCCGATTACACTTTCCCCGCACCAGTCGGCATTGGGCACACCGTGAACATCATTTTCGCATACCTGCTGCACCAACCTGATATTCAGGTGAAAGTGCAAGAAGAAATCGATCGCGTCGTCGGCAGAGGACGCTTGCCGTCTTTAGACGACCGCAAAGAGTACGATTTATGACTTTATCATACTTTCTTCTTGCATAACATTTAATAACCTGCGTTATTCTTCCCGACAGTATGCCCTACACCGAAGCCCTTTTACGCGAGGGCCTTCGCAAAGATCCAATTGTCCCGCTTTGCATCTCTCGCAAATGCACAGTGGACACCTACCTGAGTGGGTACTTCATTCCAAAAGACACAATCGTCTACCCCAACCTTTGGGGCACCCACAACGATCCCAACATGTGGGAGAAACCGGAAATATTCAATCCCTCACGTTTCCTTGATGAGGACGGTCAGCTTTTAAAGAAAGACCTTACGCTCGGCTTTGGCGCTGGTGAGTTTCCTATAATCTCTTGTTTCTGTTTTGTTCTGAACTTGCGGGTCATTCTGGTTGAACGACTTGTTATCAATCTGATTGACATATCGTTTGATGTGTGTTTGCATCGAGTATGATTAATTCGCAGGCAAACGATTATGCGCTGGGGAGACATTCGCTCGCAACACGATGTTCATCTTCGTGTCTGGAATCCTACAAAACTTTACGTTGGCTGTCCCACCGGGACATAAAAAGCCTGACTTTTCGAAACTCATTAATGGGATCACCATCAGCTTACCTGATTATTATATTCAGATGGTTCCCAGGCCTTGAACGTACGTATTTTAGTTTTTAAAAGAAACACCATGATATTATCTATTATTAAGTTTGATACTCAATATGTATACGTTTGAACTGTACCCTTGAGCTATTCAATAGGGTGTTTAGGCAGTGTGGGGTGTTTATAAAAATATAATTAAATGTGTGGAGTAGCAATTTGAGGGTAGACGGTGGTCTTAACAATTCCTGTGAATTGGTTGATTGAAGAGAGCCTCTGATGTTGCAACTGTTGACCTTAAATGATCTTTTGCTATCTGAAAAGATATTCCTGATGTTTTTATAAGTCTGCATATAAAAAAATTATTTTGGTTGATCCGTCTGGGCTTAGAACACCGGATTTTTTCAAATACGTTAACTGTGTTATCCGATTCTAACATTCAGATGGTTTGCAAGCCATAAACGCACGCATTTTCGACTTTAAAATAAAATCCATCACATAATCCATGATTAACTTTGATACTCAACATGTATGCATGTAAGTTCAAACTGTCTTCAAGTTCTTACAAAAATAAAACTATGAAGTTTCTAAAAATATAATTTTATTATAATTTTACGTAGATTTAAGTAAAAAACATCTCCTATTGTTTTAAAATCGTTCTAAAAAGATGAAAAAGTTTTTCGTAAAATTCAGTCCTTAAATTACAAATAAAACTATCGAGTTCTATAGTTATGCGTAAAAATAGATTACTTGCTATGATTGTACTCACTTTACGTAATTTTAGTAACATTCAGACAAATTTATCATAAATAAAATAACTCTTCAACGAAACGAACGATTTCAGTGTGAATAAATAGAATTCAATAGGTTGGCACGTTATTAAGAAAAGTTGCATGTAAAAAGGCATTTGTGAACAGTTTTTCTTTAGAATATTCCACATATTTATGTTATACTAAAACTAAGTTTAAATATTTATGACTATGACTCATTTTCATATGGTTTCCTCATTTTCCCCTTCTTCCTGTGTCCTTCTGCTGATCAATGATTTGCTCGTTGTTCATGAACCCTTGAACCAGCATACAAGTTGTCTCTGCCCAGGTTAAAGGACAAAATCTTTGAGACAATGTGCAAGTCGTCGTTTTGCCGCACGTTCCTCGTAATGCCGGAATGATACAGAAGAGTATTCAGTTGTTGGTTGGCATTCTGGGGTTGGTAGACGTTTTTATGGCCTGGAGCGCTCTGGAATTGTTCCGCGTTGTTACGGAAGAAACGATTCGGAGTTTCTATGGATGGTTGAATACTGAAGGACTGATGTTGATTCAAGTTTTGGTTTTGATTGAAGTTGTTGTTGTTAAAGCCGAAGTTGCCGGTGCCCGATTCTTGACGGAACGGACGAGTGGGCTGTCTGACGTTGGGCAAGTTTTGGTTAAAGTTGTTGGTCACAGGAAAGCTTTGGAAGTTGTTCGGGAAGAACTGTTGCTGTTGGTTCAGTAATGTTGGTTGCCGAAAGTTAAAGTTCGTATTAGGATTGGGTGACTGATGAAAGTCGATTGCATTCCTGACTGGAAGAATTTGTGCGTTTAAAGGCAACTTCCCTGATTGAAGATCATTGGGACCCAGGGAGAGAGAAGATTGTAACGATACGACAGTATTTTGGAATTTGTTTTGTTGGAACTTTTGGTTGTTGTTGTTATTGACATTGTTGCTGCTCAACTGGTTGAAGTTATTCTGGAAGGTGGTTTTAAAGTTCCCGTTGAAGTTGTTCTGATTTAAATTGTTGGAGTTGAATGCGTTGACGATATTGAATCTGTTTGGATTCGCCGCGTTTTGATTGAACACTGGACTTGGCGTAGTCAGAGGAAGTTCCTGGAAGAACTTGGGAGGAGACGGTGGCAGACTATTAGCAATTCCTGTCACACTCAATGGGTTAGGAGTGGACTGACCTGCTCCACCGAACCCCGCATTAAAGTTAGTAATCGTCGGATTGATTGGATTGATCTGTTGAGCTTTCTGGAACTGGACCGATTGCGAGTTGCTAAACCCATTATTGTTGCTAGTGGTAGTGAAGAACACCGGTCTTTCCGTAGTGCTAGGCCCGTTCTGGCTTAAAATCGGCACGAATGGTCTGTCATTCTGCTTCAATCTATTCTGCTCCTCTAACAATCTCTGATGTTGCAACTGTTGATCTTGAATGATCCTCTGTTGTCTGAACAGATACTCTGCTTGCTGCTTCTGTTGTTCTTGCAAAGTCTTCAGTTGATACTCCAGAGCCTTCTGCTTAGCATCCGCTTCGAGTTTCCGCCGGTATTCTTCAAGCTTGAGTTCTTCTTGTCTGAGCAATTCCTGCCTCTCTTTCTGAGCAACTTCGGATACGCTGATTGCGCTGTGTCCGGCTTGTTTGAAGATCGGCTCCACCTTATTCGGCAAACCACGTTCGTCCTGATGAACGGTAAACGCCGCGACAAGCGGCGCAGAGAAGAACTGGACATCTTCGACTTTAGCTTGACTCTCTTCGGTCGTTGTTGTCGGCTGGGTCGTAGTCGTTTGTTCATACTTAGGAGTTATGGACACGGATTTAACTCCGGGAGTAAACGATTTATCATTAACAGTCACGGCGTTCGGGTTCAAGCTGTTCAAAGGCCTCGGCGAGCTTCTTACAAAATTATTCTTGTTGGTCTCATCAGTGAAGGAACTCGAGGCGCTCAGGCTTAAAGCTTCACTCGCCTCATTGTTTTCGTTTAAAACAGAAATAATTGGCCGGTGTTGAACGCCTTCAGATTTTTGAATGATGACGATCGGTTTTTCTGTTTGGTGTTCTTGTTCTTCCTCTTCATCTTTTACCCGTTTTTCGGTAGTTGTTGACTTCTCTTCGGAGTTATCATTAGCAAGGAAGGAGATGGCAGAAGCAGAAGCTTTTTCGATGATTCTCTCAGGCGTTTTAGCCGTCGTCGAGAAGAACAGCGTTTGGGACAGATCATCGTCGTTTTTCTGCACTTCTTCGTTCTCCAGTTCAGTGAGAGCTCTCAGAAGGGCTTTCCGGAGGTTTATCGAATCGATACTGCTTGCAGTCGTGCTTGCAAACGCTTCAGAAATGTCGTTCTCAACATCATTCTTCGCACTCACAGAGTGCAATAGAAGCAAAGTTCCGAGAGCAAAAATTATCTGGAAAACAAAACAAAACAATTAGGACTTTTCTAGAGAGCATCGACAGAATTGTAATGACACTTAATTAATCGCAGCGACAAAAATAACCTTCATGCTTCATCCGTCTCTCTAAAATTAATCTTCTATTGTTCCTAAGATGTTCAATTTGATATCTAAATGATGAGAAACATGCAGATTAAAAATGTCATTGTTCTTTCTATAAATGCCTCGTTAAACAATAATAAACAATAAAAAAATAATTAGCGATAAATTTATTCAAGGAAGAGGACAATGTTAAGGCGAAAATAATACACAGGGCGTTTTAATATTTACTAGAAGGAATTTCAACTCTTCAACCTGTTCAACCTCCAAGAATGAGCACATGCGGAGGTTAAGTGTGAGATAGAATTGAATGACTTAAGACAGCGCTTTGTCTTTGAGCTATAAAAAAAAATCAAGACTATTGTGATCGAGAGATATTCGAAGTCGAAGTAAACGGATATGAAAATATCGTCGAGTGCGCACACAATACGAAGAAATGTGGAAAAGAATAAACTCTCGTGACCCGGAGAGTGAAAGCTACTCATACTCATTCTTAAGTTTCGAGCAGCGTGCGCAGCTTGCTCTCTGCGCAATGCGCTCTTTCATGATCTTCAGGAGGTGCTCTTGAGGCGAGCATTTGTATACGTACAAGTTTCAAGGCTTGCTTGTTATCGTGCGCATCATTCTTGGAACGAGGACCTAGACCCGATTGTTTTAAGCCTTCAGGTCTTTAAATCTTACCTGTACCTAGTCATTCGAGTATGAGAAGGCTTCAAAGGCAAAGGAATTGAAATGAAGTAGGTGTGAACCTCACAGTGCACGCTTGTTAATATTCAAAGGCGTTTAATTATCTATGCTACTTTGGGAAGCTCAAAATTGAGGTTATAATTGCATCGACACCTTGTTAAAATGATTTTTAATGGGAAACCCGATTGAGGGCTCGGCCATACAATTAGTTTTGCTCCTCCAATGATTTACGCCTGTATGCATTGAATTAGTTGTGTCATAAATCAATATTAATTAATCATTCCGCTCTGGGTGCGTGCTAGGTGTTCGATTTCGAAGTGTAATTTCGAACTTGGAAAGTTTATCTTGCGGTTTGACTTAAGGCCTCGGAGGTTAGTAAGTTTTACGTCGTGCGCGATGATTGAGACGAGCGCGCATCCCGAAGCGACGCGCGCCGCGCAGGAAATGAAAAACCGCGAAGAGCGCGCCAAGATTGATGATAACCGTGGCGCGGCGCATCGCCATTAAACTTATTAAACTATTATCGCTATTACGTGGTGGAATCGTTGGAAATTTATAATAACACCGCGACGTGTGGAAAGCACGCCAACTCGCATCATCGTTTTCGGTCGTCGGCGTGGCAATCGAACGAATCGCACTCATTGTCGGCGCACAAATAAATTTATTTCTCACTCGTTATTAGTTAGCGCTCGTAATTACTTAGATAGATGCCTGCTGCAATCATCAAGAGTTTCTCTTCTCAGTTCCTTTAATTCGATTTGCATCCACAGTTTAATTAGTTCCAATCAAGTGATCATCATTATTCATCCAAATATTATATATTTGTTATATAAAACTCAGAAATTAATTTCTCAGTGATTACTCCACGCAACACTTGGTATAATGCGTAAGAATGATTTAAATCGTTGCGTTTTTTTCAAGGAAAAGAAAGAACGAGATTTATTAACGTTTGCCGACTTGGGAAAAGCGCGAACCGGACGGAAAGTGAAATCTTTTCAATTTTTTTCCTGATGGCATTTTAAATTCTCTTAAGTCTGAATTCAAATCTTCCAATCCGCGTGATAGACGTGCGAATGTCACGCGGGAACGTCGCACTCATTTTGCAACTGTTTGTCAACTACGATTGGTAAATTTGCGCGAGCACTTGTTCACCTTTAACATCTTTATCTCGGCGTTCAGGAGAAACACACGAAAAAGTAAAGGTTTCACGCGAGTTTACAAATGCGTGTTCAAAGTTGAGTGAGATTCTTAAAGTGAAGAGCGATAGACATCCTAGTGCCTTACAAGTGAAAATGTCGATTTGTTTGGATATTATCCTGTATAAAATGCATGATCTTGATGATTTATCGATTGTGGTGTTTGGTATTGCGCACGAGGCAAAACCTGAATATCCAGCTGGGGCATATTTGTCTTTGCTAATGATTTTTCGTAAACAATTCTCCTTTTGGCAAGCCAATAAGATTCACAACGAATAGTAAACACGATTGGATTGGGAAGAGAAATTAATTGACAATTTTGTTATTAAGTTCCTGAATTCTTGGCAACAACTTACAAGCTGTGAAAATACCGCGGAATTTTCACTTCAGATATTTTTGCACGCGTCAAATTTGGTTTATTCATCACGTTTAATTAGCGATTGTTAGAATGCAAACTCGTAAACGCGGACAAAAGCTTTCGATGCCTCGTCGTCGTCGAAGAAAGTTCATTATTGAAAATCTGCGCACGTTTAACGATGAGCAATTTATTGTTATTGCAATATTGAAATTTGTCGTGTCAAGGGAATATTTACAAGTAGTGCGAATGTGTCGCGACTTCCCAAATACTTTGACATCAATTAGGCGGCCATAAATGATCACGAATCCAAACGCAACGTTCGTGTGCGAATAAAACAACCGGTGATCGATGTAATTAACGTTTTACGACATGTTTCTGCCTGTTAAACGTATTTAGAAATTTATCACGAGTTTTAACCTATGGCTGGTAAAACTTGTAGTTTGTAGGAATGTGTCACAAGTTTTGCATGAGTTATGACGATTGTTAACAAAATTAAGGTCCATGCTTCTCCAGTTTAATTAATGGAATGAAATTCGCAAAATTTCAACAGTAATTTCGACTTACAGTTTCAGTGTGTTAAAATCGTAGATGAAGCGTAGAACAATTTACAAGATGAGCAGTTTAGTGCAGACTAACAATCAGTCTCACATCAGAGCTGGCGTTTCAAGTTTTGCTCGTCGAGCCAAAGCCTACTGCTCATAATTACCTTTCGGTATTCGGTTACCTTTCGACTTCCTAATGAATTTGTAAGTGCGCGGTGTTCGCGAGCAATTTACCAGTAGTACGGCGAACCTAAATTAAAGTGAAGCAAAACACGCCAGCGAATCACTGGTAATAACGCGCATTAGCGACTGACGGCGAAAAAACTCGTGGGAAGTTCACTTTTTATTATTTTCTCTAAATTAATTTAGTTTTGATATAAATATCAAGACGTGAACTTTCGAAAGCAATGCGTTATGAACGATTTGCATAACTTCATGTTTCGAACATCGTACGCCCACGTTCCGCGCGTAAATATGCGTCGATAATAACGGGCTGACGAGCCTTAATTAATTATGATAATTAATTGGATAATTCGGATCGAGCTTCGTTCTCACCTCATGCGCAAGAAAACCAAATGTTTGGATAACGTGTGCGACACCTCGGCGGTTCGGAATCGTGAGCGGCTCGAATGGTTTTGTGTGAAACTTTTTTTTTTTAAGTAAATTGTCTTAGATTATAATGGGAATATAAATTTGCAGGCGACGTTTATGCATGTAATTTGCGCGAGACAATGTGGGAATAAATCTTGGTAAATGTTTAAAAGTCGCGGCCCGGTATGAAGAAAAATTCAGATTTGAAGGCGTTTACGAGTCGTTTTGCGTTGCTGCGGTTATTGTTTTAATGTGGATTTTGAAATATCGCTCGGCTATAAAATAAGAGCATGATCGCGGAGAGAATGAGAGCGATGAAAGTGATTGTTTCATAGTATTCAGAGTAAATTTATAGACTGATTTTCATGATAAATATTCAATAATTTCGTGCCAGGTATGAGTCCGAAATTTGATCGTGTTATAGTTATTTACGTCACGAGAGTCGAACCCGAGGGCCTTAATTGGTCGAATCACTAATTGACGCTTACACCAACGTTTTGCCAATCAAAATGCTCAGTTTAATATTTAAATATATTAATAATATATTATACTACCATAATGAGTTCATTATTGCTGTTTCTTTATAAATTGATTAAAGTGTAGGTAGCCATGGAGATTTCTGGCAGATTTCCAGATGGCGATTCAGCCGATTATAGAGCTCGTATATTTGAGCTCGAAAATGAGTTTCAAGTTCGACAGTCAAACTTGTTTGTCGAATTCAAGTCAGAAACGCTATAAGAGCTTACATGTTCGATGGTAATGATGACAACGCATCTACTGGTATCTAAAACTTTGGATAATCGGATCTTTTTCCCTTCGTACATTTTCGGCAGTGTTCGGGGAGGTTCGGGAAAACGTTGCACGTACTCGATTCGAACTCGAAAATGTGGGCTCGATAATCCGCGCCTAAAAGTGCGTTGGGAAAATCCACAGAAACAGCACATGTGTTAATGCAGTTTTTTATGTCTCGCAGCGACGAAATCGATTCGCGGCATAATGATACACGATCGACTACCACTTTGGGCGTGCGATCGGGCGAAATAACTGCAGGAAAAAAGAAACCAAACGGGTGAAAGTTATAACGCAAAATTTAAAACGTTGATGCGCTCCCAAAGCGACGATAAAACGCGCACGCGACTTATCCGTTTTCGCGGCGAAGATCTGCGCGCCGACTTCGACGGATTTCTCCCGAGCGCGTCTCTCGAGAAGAAAAAACGACGATGCGGACATCAAAGCCGATCGCGGTCGGCGCGCGCATTGTTTCGGGAAGATCTGCGATGAGAAAATTACGTCTCACTTCGCCCAACAGCTCTGCAACATTTATCAATCCGCAGTTACATAAATATTTGCCGAAATTATTTTATTGCCTTCGAGTCGCTTCTCGAAATCTTTCGAGAGAAACGAAAGCTCCGAAGGAATTCACGATTCGAACAATATGATTTCTGCTGAATACATAACAAGCAGAGATTAATTGTAAAATTTTGCGGACGTGTTATAAATTATGTGTTTGCAAACAGCCCGTTCGGAGAGGTTTTATTCATGCGCGGTTTTGTTAGAGACGTCGAACAGACGTACGAGAAAACGCTGAATAGAACAAACTGTAGAATGGGTATTGAGAGTTTACTCTCCGGGCATAAAAACAATAATAACTAGATACACCCAAGAAGGATAATTAAAACTGGTTTAAATTGTTACGTGCGTGTAAAACGTGACCGCCTCGAAGCATCATCACCAAAAATTACGTGCTATATTGAACGATTACTTTGGATTCTTTATTAGGAATGATTGAACCTCTCAAATCCGAAAGAAAAATTAAAAAAGGAGAGAAGAAAAAGATTGAAAGTAAAATAGGAATCCATGGCTATTCTTAAAAAGGTAAGGTCCGTCGTAAAGTTCAGAGATATAGATTAACCATGTAGGCTGTTAAACATAGAGAATTAACCAAATTAATTACAGCTTCATGTTCGGTGGGTTGTGCCTTCGTCACGATTTAATCTCTACATCTTCGCAGGTCCTTAGCACATCATCTACCACTGACGATGAGCAGTTTACTAAGGCGTGATCTTCGTGGACTCATGGTTTTCGTATTTTCATGTCACGGCATTCCAACTAGGATAATTTCACTCATTCTCATGCCAAATATAATAAAGCGAGTATCTCGCATCGAGAAGGCGTGACGTCCGAACATCGCCTCGGCAAAGTGTGGTCAACGAGCAAGCGAACAACCCACAACTTGGAAACAGCCTAGAAGTCATATTTCGAAGAACATGGAAGTGGAATAGCGTGCAGCTTAGAATGCCGGCGTGCGAGAATATTGGAATGCAAGATAAGCGGTTAATTTTCGTAGTTCGTCCGCAATCGTAGCTGTTTGTCGAGGAAACACGGCAAACAAAGAACTTTTTCCTGGAGGCTACAATTATTGACAAATCTAGTAAAATATTGGTGTTTTTCTAGCGGAAATGTTTTCCTCATTATTTGTGACATGCTAATCTCGAGGATTATATTTGTTTCGCATGCTTGCATAAGTTAACAAGCGGGAAAATGTCAGAGAGTTGTGAAATTATTGTAATTAGTTTAGAGAATTCACCAGATCAGTGTTGAAACGCAGATAGCGTTGAATATCAAAAAAAAAAAAATTACTTTACGCCCAGCCGATTGGGAAACATCACGTTCGGCATGATTTTCCTACCACATTTTACATGCTGCTTCGGGCCGATAACATAACATTTCATTCACACCTACTGCTTTATGTATCTCGGGAATTTCCATGTGTTTATGCAGTTTTTGTAGTTTCTATTGTAGGCTTTCCACAAATCACAAATCCTCATGGCTATATATAGTATAAACAATTTATATAGAAACAAAAACAGCTGATATCATTGTAATGGCATAATAAACACTTTAGGACCTTGTGACGTAAATAACATTAGCGAAATGCGGATAAGAGATTTAAGTCTGACATTCAAAATGCATCGTTATACCCATCGGCAACCCAATGAACACCTGTAAACCATGGGACTTCGTGAAAGATCGTCGATGATCGTTGTCGCGCATGCGCACTAGAATTACCTCGTACGCCACGGTATTTCACATAAGACTATTTATGATGATGAAAGACACGTTGGAATTAAGGTTCAATTGTTGAATTTTTACGCCCAACCGATTGAGAAAGATCACAGTCAGCATGATTTTCCCACTAGGATTTTACACGCGGGTGTCGTGCCGATAATTATTATAACATTTCGCTGATACCTACTGCTTTATGAATTTATTTTCTTCACTTCCACTCATTCATGAAATTTTCCATATTCTTATGAAATGTTTGTAGTTTCTCCGTAAATCACCAATCCTCAGGGCTACCTATGCTTTAAACAATTTATACAGAAAACAAATCAACGGATTTATGTCACTGCGGTAGCTTAATGAACACTTTCGCACCTTTCGAACTAAATAACTATCGCATGTCCATATTTTGGAATCGAACACCTTCATGACATTCATGACAGAACTTTCATCCATCTAACTTTCCTACTATTAATAATCCCTTAGAGTCTCCGACTAAAGATGTGAAGCCTAATTATCTGATGAACCAAACGCGTCGAAACATCCATCAATCACTTCTCTTCCGCTCTTAATTGAGAGCGACATAATCTTTCACATTATAGCTCGCTAATTAATACCCAAAGAAGGCACGAATTTATTTTTTACTTATGTTAGATAAAATCATACAGAAATTTTTACCTAAAAAAACTCACGCACATTTCAACTCTTAGACTTTACAAATAATTCTTCTGAATGCAACACGCTGGGAAACATTCGACAATGAAGGAAACCTTGCAAAACTACTTACAACTTCATTAAGGTGACATAAGTAGACTTGGCGCAAATCTATCCAACGAAACATTCCCAGGGACGCCGAGAATTTTTCACGTTTTCATTCTACAATTCCACAATGTCACTTCGCCAGACGAAGTCGCAATTTCACTTTAATAATTAAATTAATTTATGCCACGAAACAA
>JARRAA010012599.1:0-14972 GCA_030557295.1 Ecitodaemon sp. MM-2014 | reverse complement strand
CTTCCGTATGCTCAAAAACTAAATTGAGGGTGCCGATTTCGCGAAATGTCGAACTCGAATTTCGAGCTAGAAAATTGCAATGCGCATGCGCGGCAACGTAAAAGATATGAATATCAAATTACCCGGGTTGAACCGCTTCATCGAAGTCAACTCAGAAAGCTCGAGAGGTTCTGGCTCTCAAGTCCCATGGCAACGCATGCGCAATCGAAAACACGCGAGAGCCCCGACTGTCAACAACTAAACCGTTTGAAGCTAGGAATTGACTAGAAATGGCCACAAAAATAGGTGTTGTATTCCATCAAAACAAGGCAAGGCCACCATATAGTCGGGACCTGGCATCAATTGATTACCACCTTTTTCTCGCATTGAAAAACTGTCTCAGTGATTAGATATTGTGATCAAGAGAAGATTGTGAAAAACGATTATTAGACTTTTTCGTTAATATTTATCAGTACTTATATAAATAAAGTCTATTAAATTTAACGCAAAAATCATGAATTTCTTTTTACCTAACCTAATATTTTGCTTAGCCGTTAGTCCTTATTTAATTATGCCCCGAGTTACATTACCCTTAATTACGCTACTAGTTTTCAGCCGAAGAGCCTCGTTTACTCGATACAACTCTCGAGTATGTAGTGGTCGTTATCAACAGTTTGGATCCTGTGGTGGTTTTTCCATCAATTATTGTTAATAACCTTGGCTACGATTTCCATTAAGAAAATTGAAAATTTCCTCTTATAAATGCTTCAAAAACGTAAGTTAATTCAAATATTCTGGTTTCCCGTCCTCAAATGTGGACTGTAGTAAAGAAGGGGTTAAGCATTTCCCAATGCACTAGGTCTTCCCAGTCCCACCAGACGCAGATCCCACTGATCCTTTGGCGTCTCTTTAGGGACATGTGTTGGCAAATGAAGAGGACAGGGTTGCAGAGAAAAAAATAAGCTTTCGAATGGTATAGTACACTTGTTCAAATTTTATACAAATCGTGGCAGAAAAAATCCGACAAGAGAGGCCTTCAGAATGGGCTCCTCCATTTCTTCGAGTTCAGACCAGTTGATTTCTGGCAAAGGGGCACCGATAAACTGGGTGAACTATGGTAAGAGATTGTTAGCAATCGCGGACAATACATTTTTTTTTAAATAATAATTTTTAAATATTTTCAAATTAAATAAGTTGAATATTTATTTGAGAATTCGAAAATCTGACATTACCTACCTGAAGTACTATATGGTTGTGCGTCGTGTTTTAAATCACTAGTTTTTTTGCATGTCTTTACCATAATTATAATAATTGGAATTAAATAAACAGTATATAAAATATATTGCTATATCGAACTTTTTACAACGTTGGTTATGAATTTGACAGTTACCGAAAGTCAACAGCTGTTTATTTAATTTAAAAAAAACATTTTCTAAAGCATTTCTGTTTATTTATACCACTACAATTAATACTAATTATTTTCTAAGTTTATACCAAATTTCAAATTCGCATATACACTTTATATTTTTAAAATCATGTTGGTGACCTCTGTCAAAGAGAACTAACGTTGGAAAATTGTCACTGTATATACTTATGATTACGTAGTTCACCCTGATGATATTTATATCTAAAATGCCTCATATTCTGGACTTATTGCAATAACATCGAAAATTGGTGTCTTATTATTATTTATGGCAAACTTCAAATTAAATGTTTATACACGCATAAAAGAAGGGTGCGCGAGCGAGGTGCGCACTTCTTGAGCGCAGACGTGCGAGTCCCTACCAAAGAACTAACTGACAGAGGATTCGTGCACCTACTTTCATGTTGGATCAGATCGTCAGAACGCAGTCGCTGACTTGCGTCTGGTTTGGTAGCACCGTAGCGTGCAAGGCGAGCACGTTCGCTCCGCTGTGCGCAGACGTTCGAACACATTTCCACAACCAGAATATTATTTTGTAGTCGCAACTTGCAGCGCACCATATCGGCACAACGAAAAATGTTTTTCGACAATTGATATCTTGCTCGAAAGTGGATTACCGAACTCTAGATACGACAAGTGACATTCATTTATTAAGTGACTCAGTGGTTTCTGCGACGATAAAGGCTTCTCTCCAGAATGGGACAACGGCGTTTGTTCTGAATTGGAAGTTGATTGATTTACCGTCGTCATCGAGCTTGAGCAAATGTTCTTCCAAATAATGTAAGTTAATCAATTTAGTTATTCTAGTTGTTGTTTTGTTCCGTTCCATTTTTGTCAGTGGTCAATGTCTAACAAAATCGACCATTTCGAATTGCGTTATTCGCAGTTTTAATTAGGAGTAATTGAAAGTCTAATTCTAAGTTGAAATTAAATAACCCAAAACGTACAATTTCGAGCTGCCGGAATGCATTGTAATTTATTTCATAATACCACACTCGCCTTAACTTCCATATAATTAAGTGACGAGAAAAAAGGCCAACATACCAGGAGTTAACTGAAGAAGCAATGATTCGCTTTGCTTAGCACCGCACAAACGTTTTGAAGGCAATAATAATTCCACTTGAATTTTGTCTTATTAAAAGGTTGCTCCGCAATTTACAAATTCCCAAATGCAAATGCACACGCTTAAGGTGTTACAATTTCAATTATATAGAATGGCGATGGCGCCATCAAATGATAATATACAGAAATGAATCAATAGGAAAGTTAAAAATAGTAACTTGTGTGATAATAAGTGATATTAATTACCTAGTCTGCCTTGCATTCAATAGTCTGATGGTTCAGTGGTTTGAGTTCTGTCAAAGCATTCCACGGCAAGTGAATAAAATGCCATAAAAATATTTCCAGTAAAAGATTCAAGTAGTCACTTCTATTTCTTGTGGTAGAAGGCGCTTTAATCAAATAGTCGAAGCTTTTCAGTTTCTTATTTGGTGTTGATTTATGTATAGTGGAAGGGTAATATTAAGTTTCTTAGGAATCTACGTCGCTTGGCCTCAGAACATTATTTTTCAGAGAACATTTACGAGTAAGTTCTGGGAATACATAAATGTTTTAGGCGGAACTTAACAAATGACCAAGTATTTATATATTTATAGTATTTCGGGCTTATTTAATTCTATCATATTGTAATTGTCTCCGATACTTTCTAATTTCTGTGCCCTCATATCGCTGCTCACATCGATTTTGATCAATATCTTGTGCCTCGAATTCGTTCAAGTTTTCACACAACTTTTTTGAATTTAAACTTAGCGAATTGTGGATGTCGTCCGCGCCCCTCGTGAGGCGTTTGTGGTGACGGGGACCTAATTCGTAGCCAAGCACTGTCGTACTCTTTGTGGGGTCGTTACCGTGTCGGCGTGAGCGCTTGAGCAACCATCCGTACCCGGTCTTGAGCTTCGCCGAGTCTGATATCCAGGGTCTAGCGTTTTAGTCCATTCAACCATCGTGTGTCTTCATCGCGAGAAGTCACATCGTCGAGAATTTTAACTTTAATGTCCGGGAATTCGTCAAATCTCTCACACAAAATATTTTACAATTCTTGGTTATAGTTGTGATACGCGGTTGTCACGCGAATAAAACAAATCCTGCTTATTTAAATCCGGTATTCATTTTTTTAATAATGGTCTCATTTATATTGTGCATTCTGAATTAGTTTCCTGTGCTTACCTGATGATATTGTTACGCATCAATTAATTTGACTAATTTGGTCAATTGTTCGTTTATATGGTACCCAAAACCACGTTTTATTGAATATGCAAATTGCATTTTAGTTTTGAAAATTTGTTCATTAACCTGATTTTGATTTTGATAATAAACTACCGCATTTGAAATGTAGAAACTTGTTCCCCTTACATGTACATGGTATGCTCCTATTTCAACTATCTTCATAAACTTTAAACGTGATTGCGTTCCAGTGTTTCTTTGCTCCAGCTGCATGCGATGGCGTCGACTAGCACCAACCGTTCTAGGAACAGCCGAAGTTTCATAAAATTTTAAACGTTTCCTCGAACCATGCTCAATTTCGTTCTAGTTCCTAATTTTCTAATTTAATTATCTTTTATCGTCGAATCCGCTTTGGTGCGTGCCCATTTGACGATACACGTTTGTGACAGAAATTACAATGCTTTGTTGTCACTGTTTTGTGCGGTGCGTGCCCATCCGAAAATACATTATCCCTCTTTCTTCACGCTTAGCATAGGAGTGAGGTATTTGTTGAAATTAAACGTTAATTAAACACGTTAAGGGCGGTTAGGTTCTTGATCTAATGATAGTCGTTCTTATATTACGTGCCGTAATTGTATACTGTGAACATGCCGATGGAAGTGGTGACGTGACTTGCCGACGTGCTGATGATACTTCCGGTGGAAATATAAGCATTGAGACGTATATTTTTCGCTATATTCTGTATCCGTGATCAGACGTGAATATATCAACAAGCTTGCTGTTTCCACGTAAAAGCGACTTTGCAAAACACTCCAAGTCGTCACCAGACAGATATTTAAATGCAAGGCGACGGAATCGTGACTGGCGTGTTACCTAGACGAGGAATTTAGACTAAAGGCGATTATAGCATAGCCGGTTGTCTGTTTTAAATTGGCGTCCCCGTCGTCCCGAAAATAGACAATGTGACCCAGAGATACCCAGACGGTGGATTCTGTCGATCGGCATTAGGTTGTTGTGTGATCGTCGCGACGGCGCATAATTTGACTTCCACAGTGAATGTTCAAATATTAAAATTTGTGGTTCTATTTGCCGCTGATTTTTCCCTAAGTATCCTAGTTAGTCATAGCAATTTCTATATAGGTAAAGGTATGGAAAGCAGATGTACGTAATACGCAGACACATCGCCAAACATACTAAATTGACCGTCGAGGACGTCGCATGTTCCATGTGGATACTAAAAAAAACCTTTTGGTTCACACTCTCGTTAAGAATAAATTCATGTTCTTCTTCATATTTACACAAATATTTTATAATTACCCCGCGCATATTTTATGGAAATTTATTCTTTATATTCCGTGCAAGTTGAGTTTTTCTAAAATCGTTCGAATACCTGCAAGTTTCCAAGCTAAGACGATAACGAAAACGCAGGCGGTCGGGTCAAATTCCATTTTAGTTCCATTATTCATTCTGATGCACGTTGCTTTGCATTCGCGTCCTGATATGATATTACACCGACCGACAACGCCCGGCCGTATAGCGGAATATGAAGCAATTATGATGGTTTTATTTGTGTTTGGTTGACTTGGAAGCACCTTTAAAAACATACCAAAGCTTTGATTGCGGTTGCTAATACTTGTGCCGTTGTGCACTATAAAAGACGGCAGTGTTGCTCGTTGCCATCCTAGGTGTGTGTTATAATTTTATGTTTTTTTTTTGAAGCTACGTACATTTTCCATGGTGCCATTGCTTCGCGAAACTAGTTTTAACCATGTTTACGAGAAACGTTTTATTGTATTTAAAACTAGAATATTATTTATTGTTTTTTTTATGTTGTGCTTCGTGTTAAAAATTTATTACCGGCACTTTTCGGTCTCCACTTGTGTCATCGCCAAACTTTAAATATCTGTCTAGAGTTACTGAGCGGCCATTTTGTTTTTGTACTCGACACTACTGCGCGCAGCCAGTCGTGGATATTCAGACGTTCGGTTTTGAAATTTTCATAGTGGCATAAAGCATTGGTGGTTTACGCGAATTGTTGGGTAGATGATTATTTTAGAATTTTAATGGGTTTACACATGACATTTTATACTTGCGGCACAAAGGAAAGTTTACGGACATTTTAGAGAATCCCATAGAAACAATATATTCGCGATTTCGAAGTGGGGAGGGACAAGTCGTTGCGTTCGCGCGCCTATCGCCGCGTGCTGTTTCGTTTATCAAAACCATGCGCATTCACGTTCCGATCGCTCCTCTCGCTCTGCAACATTCACTTTGCGGCACTTGCGAGGGGGTTTCATACCGTCCGCATCGTCCTATCTGAAATTCCAGATATGACAGTGGTAACAGGTTTGCAATGAGCTCAAAAACGATCGCGAGCAGTTGCACGACCATCCGTCAATGTGCCGCGCGCGCGTCCGACGTTGTCCGATTGGCGATTTTGCAATATCAAAGTGCGCGTTTCCTATGACTTGCAGAATGTGCACCATTGTGAAAATTAGTGCATCGTTCCAGTGCTGTGTTTACCTTTATATAATTTCGTTATCGTATTCAGAGATGTTATGCAACAAGTATCGACTTGCCAGGGTTTACTCCATACGTAAGTTCTTGTGTCCCTTTTATATATTTCGACATTTTTCAATTTTCTATTACGACACATCTTCGAAATATCATTTCACCCGTGAAAAACAAGCGCTCGTTCCCGTATCGCCCATATACCTTTTTTGAATGACTAAACATTCAGCGGAAATCATTAACTGATGTATTTTCTTCCATTATGACGCTATTGATAACTACCTGCGTCATTACAATTTCACCACAATGCGTCATATGGTAACAGTAACAAGCTGGAACATTTAAAAACATGTTTTGGTTAAGTTATAAATTGCTCGAAGCATTCCCAAAACTAAAGTTCGCATTAGAATTTTTATTCACCAAACACATTGTTGCTTCAATTGTATTAGTTATCCCCGTTTTAAGTACAATCATCTAATATTGTGGCACGTTTCGATGGAGGCCGCTATGCCATCATGGCGATACTGTGTCTAGTCTCGTTACGCTCTATCTGTTATAATTTTTAATCGCTTCTAATAATATGTGGACGAATTTAGTAGCAATGAGTTAGTAAAATCATAGGGGTTTCGTACACGAGTGGCGCATACTTGAATAGATTAGGATGGCGGGCCCAGAGGATAAACGTATTCACAGAACTGTTCTATTGGATGTGGGAGAGACGTCATTGGTGGGGCTCGAGCTAGGAGTTGCCTCGTTAATTTGGATGTGTGCGTGCGTATGCTAGGACATGCTATTTTTTATTTATATTTATTTTTCTAGCCTCGTCTACGCCAGAGCGTATTCGGTCCGCCAGTCTAGACATGCCAGTGTAAATCTTTCCTTGAGACGAGCGTAAATTTCAGAATTAGAAGCAACGCCTTGTAAAAAACCGCTAGACATTCGAGAATGTTTCCAAAGGGTGTGTATGTACCCATGTTAGGCTGAATAATCCCGGAAATTAAAATACCGCTAAGCTTTCTTTTATGGTTATTAGAGTTGAAATAGTACTGGTTAAAATTTTATGATGTTTGTGGTTTTGTGTCGTATCAT
Organism: Ecitodaemon sp. MM-2014; assembly: GCA_030557295.1. Taxonomy (NCBI): domain Eukaryota; kingdom Metazoa; phylum Arthropoda; class Insecta; order Coleoptera; family Staphylinidae; genus Ecitodaemon; species Ecitodaemon sp. MM-2014. The sequence goes on along the minus strand of JARRAA010012599.1, from coordinate 7,747 downwards.
TTCGCTTTATCTTATCTCGAACATCTTTCGCTCCGCCTTTGGAGATTAGATAAACACGTATTTGAATCTATTAGATGTCGGCAATCAACGATGACAGAACAACACTCCCTGTTAAAGGAGACTTTGGTTTTCGCTATAAATCTCGAAAGTCTGCAAAGGTGACTTCGTACTTCATAGCTGACCGAAAACACGCTCTCGCACAAACGGTTCGTCTGCAGGCGAGGATGGCCGTGCAATGGAATTCCTGTCAGTTCAACGCCACCGGCCGCCATTAAAATTCTTATGCAATGTACATATACACCGGCATCGCACATACGAACGCACCACCATCGAGAGAGATATTATTGTGGATATTTTAATGAAGTAATAACCCGATAGTTATAATTACACAGTCTCGACCGAGCCAGTAATGTCTGGCCGAAGGGGCAGAAGCCCGAGTCGCAATGTCCCATTCAATACGTGCGGGCAGAATCCATTAGGGTTCCGGTAACGATTCGAACGGTATTAGCATTTTCAAATCACGCGATTTAATCGCTTGAATTAATTTGTCGTGCAAAAATTAGAGCACCAAGAAAAGCCGACGAAATTGTATGGATTCCATAAAGTAAACAAGTGCGGTCTGACCGCACAAATCGATAGACAACTGCGATAGAGGAAATTCCTTCCCAGTAATCTTTCCAGTGCTCACGACGCGTCTATGCTCTGAGAGAAGTTCCTTCGAAACCAATTTACAATTATCTTAAACGCGCGCGCATTTTATGCACGTCGTACTCGTCTTTCTTCGCCCCATGTATTTATGCGAAATTATATTTATTACTCGTCATAATAAGATAATAAATTACGTTCTGCAATTTCAGCTAGATTTGTTAGCTTTTAACTTCAGTACCGTATATGCGCCGTTTCGAGATTATTTGTCATTTGCCAATAATCTCAGTAATGCAAATAATTCGAAGACACGTAAGGGAAACGCTGGACTTTTCCGCATTTTCCGATTTTATGTTCTATGCATCAAATGAGAAAACCAAATTTTATACACTTATGTGATTTTCAAGTTTATTGCCTTGCATAAATCATTGATGATATCCATTATGATATCAGACTAAATGATAATACCTAATGCGTGAGAATACGAATTTACTTTTGTTTTTGTTTTCAGAGATGGTTGCGCGGCGGAAATATTGCCGAAACATAAGGCGTTGACCGAGTTTTCTTTTGGATGTGAGTATTGCCCTTTGATATAATATATAAACTTATGGTGAATGGTGTTTAAAAGCAGGTGTTTCCCTATTTCATATAGTGTTAATGACCCATTTTGCCTACAACATACGCCTAGGCAGTAGACGACATTTTTCCCTCTCGTTGCATGCCTATTTGTAGTCATCGCATCGTTCGCAACCGAATTGAATGAATAAAAGGCTAGACCGACCATGCGGTCGTAGGCTTCGTGTGTAGGTGCTTCCTGCCGCCGCAGCATGGCATATATAGAGACACCGCCGTGCGGATGTGTCGGTGACCAAAATATAATAATAAAAGCAACCAACGCGTTTGACGTAATGACACGCACGCTGGAATTTCAGCGCGCGCGTTGACGTACATGCTGGAGACGTTAAGGAAACCGGGGGTGTGCGATACGAACGCACGTAACTGTTTACGTTGGCGATTCGCACCATAATGTCATTCACTATTGCGTCTAGATAGAAGAGCAAGACAGCCTACGGACGCGGCACGCAGTTCATTCTAAACTTCTGAGTAAGCCACCGGTTTATATTCGTTCTTATCGTACAAAAGTCTCCTTGTTAACATTATCTCGCAAATGCTTGTGCGTTTGTTGTACATCTACACTGCTCGTGTAGGGCAGGGTGAGAGCGCGCCCGTAGGTAAACGAGTTACCGGAACTAGCAGAACAGTTGCGTTGGTTCCGTGTGCACCAGATGCCAGTTATCTTCCAGGGAAGACAAATTGCAGACGAATGCTGCTCGTGGAAAACAAAACGAGTAATACTTAAATAGAAACAAGCACGTGCAATGATTTTCCCGCATAGTAATTGGTGAGTTATAATTTTTATTTATTCGTAAATTTATTTTCAAGTTATTATCAATTCACTGCCAGATAAAAATTAAGCTTATGATGCTTCCCTAACATAATAATCAACTATTGGTTTTAGACGATTGTTACAGAGAGCTGTTAATGCTTAGCTCGTTTTTTAATCATTTCCAATAAATCATTCCTATCTTATTCATGGGAATCGTAATTGGATACGAAGTAGAATTTACTTTACTGTGATAGTTGATAACAATAAGATCCGGTGTCACACTATCAACGCCTTTAGACGAGTTTCTTATTTGAGCAAATGCAGGATCTGCCAATAAATTGGTTTTAGTGTGTAGTTATTAAATCTCGACCTAAAGCTGCAAGTGTAAATCATCTGCCGCATTAATATTGTAATATCTATGCAAACCTGCTCTATAGGCGTATCTATTGGTAAAAGCTCGTATAAGAATACACATTATGTATATGGTCATCGGAATTACATCAAGCGCCAGCCGTATGTGGACCAGCGACAGCATTAGTCCATACATGGCCCGCCTCCGTGTGATTCATGCGGCCTTTAGGGTCGGCACAGTCTCTCTAGCTCTTTTGAACACTCTCTAACATCTCCGCAACATAGTCATGGGAGACTCGCATCCTCCGCATTTTCCTATAGTGCGCTGGTGGAATTCCGGAGCATACTCATCGTCAGCGTTCGCCGCAATGCAGTGTCTGCGCTCGCGTGTAGAGGTTCATGGGATCTTACACCATTGAGAGTATGATCAACCGAGAAATCTAAGGTTTTTGCTTTCTTAGTATCGAGGTGACACCGACGCATGATACGGACCGCCAGACATGTTCTGTCTTATTAGCGTGGGACGCGTATGCCGTTTTGTATGTTTGACTGATATTACTTATTATAACGCCAATTAGACACGATATATTGAGTTGAGTACTAAATTGTGAGCGTTTTATTTGTTAAGATTTCGTAACTTTCAAGAATGAAGAGAATCTTCAAAAATGGCTCCTTAATTTCTTCGAATCTAGGCCAGCCGATTCCTGACAAAAGGGTATCGACAAAATGGTCTAACGGTGGCAGGAGATCGTTAGCAATAGCGAAGAATACATAATTGATTAAATTGTTATTATATTTGTTGAGGAGCAGTCGAATAAGGAAAATACGCTCATTACTTATTACTCTCCTCAATACAAGCATGAATACTTCCTAAATGTTCTCATTTTTATTTAGAATGACGAATAATACAACGATAATACAACAATTTGCTCCACTGGATTTTCTCATCTACATTTATTGTAGAAAAACGAAAAATGTGGTCGATAAAATGCTCACTAGTTATTACTCAACCAAATAGATATTTTCTTATTTTGCTGTGTAGTGTGATTTTTGAATGAGAATCTGAAATGAAACGTGTTTTGTTGTTTTCGTATTTTGCTTAAGTTGTAATCGCTCTTGTGTGTGCTGGAATGCAATTTCCTGTTCACATAAAGCACTATTCGTTCTTATTTTGATGTCCGCCTCAACACAGGCGTACTTCTCCATTTTGCGAACCGAGAATATTTCCCAAAAGACTTCATAGAGCACTCACTACTTATAGCAATAGAGGCTGCTTGGTTTTTTACTTTTACTCGAGGGGGAGGGGGGTATAAATAGAAATCTAATACGATTAATTTGTATTCGATTTATACGCAAATTGACATCGGAAATATTTCAATTTACTAAATCCGCGCAGCGGCAGGATATTTTGAAATAGAATTCGACCATTCGTGGAGTTTCGTGCGATTAACGGCTTCCATTAGCAATATCCCGCCGGCTCAGCATTTGATGTCGTTTAATCATGCCCGATTTACAGATTTTCTCGGATTTAGACTCGGTCTGCTAATTGAACAGAAAATCGTCGTCTGGCCTAATGCACTCGTAATTGGAGTCAAAACGAACGGCATTTGATTAATTTAGTCATACCGTTTTCCACTTTCTAAAAGTATTAAATCTTAATTTATTTTTGATCTCCCCTTCGGAGGACGATCGTTGGAATTAATGAAGTCAATTGGTTCGAAAAGCAGCCATATTATCATAAACCCACACGACGGCCGTGGCTGAATTGAAAACGAATGGGGAGGATATCTTGCAGCAAATCTTAAGTCGTGTTGCTGACGAGACGAAGACTTGTTGCTAATTTTAATGCGCCTATGCATCCCTCAGCAGGCATCGTGTTTTCATTAAATTTGTATACATTAAATGTGTATCAAATACGTCATCGGAATGGGAGTTTCATTGCACTCGGTGCGTTCGCGTTTACTATTTACTAGTTCATTAGTAGACGCCGACCTTACCAAAAGGTTCTGCAATGCGAGAGCACGTACAGCAGAACGGCTGGCATGAGTATCGAAGTTGAACGACCCTTAGTCGGCCGGCGTATGTAGGCGCCCATATGCGCGCGTCGAGGCGTTGTGTGCGTGTGCGCGCAAATGTGGTGTGAGTGCCGAGTTTCATTCATAAATCCATGAACATGTGCTCATGGCACACTCACATAACACCAGACCATACCCAGACCACACTGCGCAACCACGCTTCTTATCCGAACGCACCCAGTCGCACCGGACAAACGACTACACATTACGTGTGAAATATGCAAACAAATTTGCCAATTTGAAGTTTTCAAAAGAAGCGGGGAGAACTCGAGGCTTGCCCCTCCCCATTGTGATAGCCGTTCGGTCTTGTTGCCGCAGATTGCAGGTTCTCGGAACTGGTCCTTTGTTCCGTCTATTTTGTCGTTCTGTTTGGAGAACTGTTATGAATGAATAAGATAATGAAGACTGTTTTGGTTGGTAATAATGTTTACCGCTCATTGGACCGACTGGAAACTGGAAAGAAGGAAAAAGAATCTCTAAAGTAGATTCGGGGTTAGCTAGCCTCACAAACCAACGTCGCTGGAAGTGTCATCTATAAAAAAATCTCGTTTTCGTCATTTGTATGGCCGTACACGTATGCGTGTGGACTTACCCTAATTCCAAGAAGTTCCTCGGGAACCTGCCGCAACGAGTCTTTACGTCGGCGAGGCGCTCTCTTGTGTGCTTTGCCTCCTTCCTACGAATGCCGCTTGGCTTCGTTCGCTTTCTGGACGGCACTTTGCCTTGCGTTCGTGGTCGTACGAATGTAGACTTGAGCGAGCCCGAAACCGCTGGGAACCTTAGTCGGCGTTGGATGCATGCATTCACATACACACACGATCGCGAGCGTGATACAACGTAGCGACCAAAGCAAAGGAGACGGAGGAGAGTCAAGAAAAAAGCAAACCGTGGGAAGATATCACACACATTCAATATTTATTACTTTAAATTTCCCATATAGAGTCCGTCGCCGCGCTGTGTTTGGCTGTTGTCGCCGTTCTCGTGGATTGTGTATATTATGGCATTCTTATCGCTGCCGGTCTGCGCCGGAGCGAGCAATGGAAGATTCGAGCGAAACAAATTTGGCTACCGATTTGCATTTTCCGTCGCGCCTTGTTCATTGAGCAATTGCAATCTGCATTCCACCGTAAGCAGGCGCATATAACATCCACTTATAACATCTCTGTATTGTCTCAGCATTCCGAATCGAATTCGTGCGCTTTTGTTACATTTCCAGTGCGGCCGCTCAATTAAAACCGAAGTGCTTGGTTGCCGCGCTATGGAATCGTAGTCTTCGCAAGTTATTAATTTATTTAACAAGGAGGAAGTCGTAAAACGCAATTAAGTTATGTTGAAAGGCGGCACGAGCACGAGGTGATTCCCAGCGCAGGATATCCGACGCTTCTTATGACACAGAAAGTTCCCTAATTAAATTTATAATAATACTAAACTTGCAGATTGCCCAGAAGCAAACATTGGACGATGAGGGTACGTTGCAGACTCATCGAACTATAAATCATTTCTGTGCATATTTTTAGCTGGAGTTGATTTATTTGAAATTTAATAACAGTTCAAGAATTATTACACAGTAATTACCGAATTAATGGTAATTTTTTCGTTTCCGAGTACATAGTGGTTCGAAGACGCATTCAAGTGTAGACTCTTTTTTAAGCTACATCAGCTGTTTCTGTCGATTTTTTTCTTATAATGAAAAACGTTAATTTTGCCTCATCTCGTGATACGCAACCAGCTGCCTGCGAACGATCCGGCCAAATGGTCGTCGCTACTTTTGAGTGGTGTCGCGTGCGGATGAGTTTTAGTTGTAAACTGCTAAACTTGCACAATGGAAAGGATTGTCACACGCCATCCTTGTTAGGCTGCGGTTTGCCAACTTTCGTGTTTCGTGAATGCGAAATGCGAGCCCTGGCTGTAACGCGCTCGTGAGCTCATAGAATAATTATCACAATGGGAACTGAAGTACAGTTCGTTTTTTATGTCGCTCTCCTCGCCATAAGTTCGTTGTGCACTACGCTTGAGAACTGGGCGCTCGTTAAAAACTGGGTCAGCTGAAAATTTATTGGCGACTCAACGCACGATTGGTAATGCATAATATCGATACGAACAACAACAATAATTCCGTCACAGCGGCAGACACCGATTTGCCAGATGCATATTACGAAATTCCGGCGGGCGATTCGTAAATAGGATTTATGCGTCTCGCAGGAAGAGCCAGTCGGAATATTGCGCGTCTGGATGGGCGTCGCGTATGCTCGCCGTCACGACGCGGCGCGCGTCGCGACGCCTCGGCCGACATAGAATTAGCTTTGTTTTGCATTCTTTGGCGGGCAGTTAGGAAGTAATAAAACAGATATTGCATGAGCGTCTGCGTGACGCAACGACGCGCCGCGCCGCTGCTATTCTCAGCGTCGCGCCGCCGCCCGTGCGTCGCCCGTGTGAAAAGGCGAATAACTCGAAATGACCTCGTCGCAGACGCAGCCACAAAAGCAATCTAGACGTCGTATTTTCCTTGCCGACCAGCCCTCGTAAATGAAGCGACTCGTCATCTCAGCATATTGGTATATCTCTTCGCTCGGATATGATAACTTTCTAAGCTATTTCTCGGCGTTCAGATCCAGATACGCGATCGGTTTATGGCAACAGATATATAGGAACTAGATTACATCGTCTGGCATGAAACGTAATTATAACGTTTTATGCATTTTCCGGCCTAGGTTTGCCTAATTTATTCCATCAAACGGGTGTTCTATTGTACTTTAACTGATTTTTCTTGAAAACATTTATAAAAGCAAAGCAGACGTTTCCGTCTAGGTAGTTCGACACGAAGTCTGGTGAAATATATGCAATGTATGCGGGAAATATTTAATAATTGTATGGTAATTGCTGCATTTTACTTTCAAGTACGTTATGAATTAATTAAGTTTGCACCAGTTTCTCACCTAAAGTACTCGCATATTTAAGATAATTCAGTCACACATTTGCACAAATTATTGATAATAACTCTTTCCTTTGGAAAATTTAGTTTGAGTGAAGAGGAGCACAATTAATGTCTCCGAAAATCGTGTGATATTTCGCATTCGCCTTTTTATTGGGTTCAGCACAATAGACACGAGAAGTGTACTGTACCATCCGGAAGCTCATTTTATCCAAGCAATCCTTCGTATTTAGGTCAGCCGATTTTTTGCAAAGGAGCATCGACAAGTTGGTCGAACGGCGGTAGATCATTAGCAATAGTGGAGAATACATAATCGATTGAATTGTTGTTATTTTTTATGAGGAACATTCAGAATTT